>WELB01000287.1:0-18131 GCA_009602725.1 Spirogloea muscicola | reverse complement strand
CCGCCGCCGGCTCCGGCTCTGGCGAGGGGTCGTGGGATGCGTGGCGGGCCGCTCCGCCGGCGGCGCCGCCGGCGCAGCAGCAGCGGGCGGCGGAGGCGGACGTCATGGGCCTGCTGCTGCGGCAGCGCATCGTCTTCCTGGGCTACCAGATGGACGACTTCGTCGCCGACGCCATCGTCTCTCAGCTCCTCCTCTTAGGTGCCCGCCGTCCCCGCCGCTGCCATCGCCGCCGCCGCTGCCGCCGCTGCTGTGACCGTCGCTGGGGGGGCGGCCTTGCCTGCTGGTGCGGCGACGGTAGCGACAGCGCTGAAGTGGGCTCCCGCCTGCGTCACAAGCCCAACTGACACCACCGCCGTCTCCGTTGCCGCTGCCGCTCTTGCTCCGCCGCCGCGCCAGATGCGCAGGACCCCAATAAGGACATCCGCCTGTTCGTCAACTCGCCCGGTGGTAACATTAGGTTCGCGAGCTCCCACGCCTGCTGCTTCGCGGCTGCGCTGGAACCAAATTGTGGGTCGTATGGCAGCCGACATCCTTGTTCTCGCGCATCCGTCGGCCGCCTGCACTGCTTGCTCTGCAGCTGCGGTCTGTCTGAACGCTGCGGCGGGTGGGTGATGGCAGCTCGGCGATGGCCATCTACGATGCCATGCAGATGTGCCGTGCGGACGTGTCGACCATCGCCTTTGGGCTGGCGGCATCCACCGCGTCCATCGTCCTCGCCGGCGGCTCCAAGGGCAAGCGCTTGGCGATGCCCAACGCGAGGATCATGGTGCACCAGGTATGCAGCCAGCGGCCCGCCGCCGGACGAGCTCAGCTCACTGCACTCGGCCGCTGTTCGCATGCTGCCGGGTGTGGGCTGCTGACGCCCTCTGGTGGTCTTGTGATGGGACCGGCAGCCGCTGGGCGGGGCGAGCGGCCAGGCGATCGACGTAGAGATCCAGGCCAAGGAGATCATGTACCACCGCAGCAATGTGATCCGGATCCTGTCTGAAGTCACCGGGCGGCCCGCAGCGCAGGTGCGCAAGAGCTCCTATGCACGCCTCCCCTCACCCTGAAATCATGTAGTTGGTCCTTCAGCGTCGAACCTGGCTGGAACACCTGAATTAGGACGAAGCCTCACCATTGTGGAGAAGATTCCCAGATATTATGGTCCTATTGTAACGTCTGGAATTTTGACCTGCAATTGTGGGGAATGGTGGCGCGCACCGGCTGAGCATTTGCACATATCCGACCATCTCCTAGAGCAGCATGTACCCCTGCTAAATTACATAATTTCGTGAAGGGTTTGTCTTCACATCCTTGTGACAAGATGCTACTCCGTGTTGTGCAGGTCGAGAAAGACATTGACAGGGACCGATACATGTCGCCAATGGAGGCGGTGGAGTATGGCCTGATCGACAATGTCATTGATGAATCGACTATGATTCCAGTAGTGCCCATTCCGCCCGGCCGGATAAAGCCCAAGAGCGACTTGCTCGAGGCTGAGAAGGACCCACGCAAGTTCCTTACGCCCATCATTCCTGATGAGGAAATATATTGATGCTACACCAATAATCCACATTCTTTCCAAGTACGTGCCGCGCTGGTTGCAAGTGTGAGTTGGTGCTACCTTGTGCTCAACAGGCATATCTAGCATGCGGTGTCCTTGAGGTGTCCACTACAAGAATCTTTGATTTGCATCACACGGTTCTGCTTGATTTGTACATGTGCACTCAACAAATTGCCCAGCAAGAACTTCGTGTTATTGGCCATTAAGATACAACAGACTAAACAGTGCACAAGTACTGTGCTTCCACTTAAAGTGATCCTCATGTGAGGTTAGTAAACTTCTTCGTGCACCAATATTTGCTGTTCTTGGCCATATCAGAAAGATGAAGTGTTCTTCCCCCACCCTTCACATTATATACACAGATCTTGACTCTATCTGCACCACACAACGATATCGCAGCATGGCCCCCGCGACCCCCCTGCCTGTCTTACAAGCTCGCAACCGTGTCTCTACCTGTGTGACCTCCCCTGCGAGCTGGGCTCAGACCTGGTCCAACTCGGGCAGGTGTCAAGTATTGTGACCGGAAAACGAGTCTCAAGCACAGCATGTCGAGGGTCTCCTTGGCAATCGACTGGAAGTGCGATCATTGAGAACCATGCCCGTCGGCTGCTGAGCTGGCTGCACCTTCGGCAACTTTCGAGCTGCAAAACAACATAAGCCATCAACTTCTGTGCACGGCAGACCATGCGATTGAGAGGCTTGCTTCACCTTTGACATGCGTTGTTGTCAATAGAGGATACCACGTACCAATTTCGTAGAAGAGCTCATTCACGTTCTCCGCCGACTTTGCGGAGGTCTCCATGAAGAAAAGCCCGTTCTCCTCAGCATACTCCTGTGCCTCCTGCACAACAAGATCCACAATTTGTACACTTACATTGTTGATTGTAGGTCAGTTCGAGGTCAGAGATGCTCCAAGGCCCACAAACATGGTGGCATGTGCTAGAGGTTTCCTGATTATCAAGCATCAGAACGCTGCTATCTTCAATACAAGATGATATTCATCAGAAAAAAAGGCAGGTTGTTCAGGTACAAATGTAATGACCAAATTGCGAGGACTCTCTGCAACATGTACAATCAACAGTACCCCCTGCCTAAGCCAAGGGCCTCACCTCAGCAGTAACTTTTCTAGCATTATCCAGATCAGCTTTGTTGCCAGCCAACGCCATCACCAAGTTAGGGTTCCCTAGAACGGCAAAAGAGGTGTAGGTAACATCAGCCATCAAGCACCAGGCATAAGAGCACACAACTGAAAAAAATGTATTAGCCCAATGCAAAAGCGTGTCGAGAGCTCAAGTTCATGGAATCGAAGGCTGGCAAACGTCAGCAGCTAATACAGGATTTCCTCATGAAGCCCACAATCATTAGCAGACGCTGCCTACAGAACGACATTTCAACTTCTTGTCAAAAGTACAGATATTGATCGAGCTTGAAGGGGCTCTCAATCCTGAACTAAGTTGACTCCATCTGTGAGAGTAGTTAGGAGTTCTTCCAAGCAGAAAATTTGCAGCCGAGGACAACTTACAACAGCTGTCACTTAGGACACAGACCAACCTTGCTTTTGGAGCTCCTGCACCCACTTCTTTGCTCGTGCAAAAGAGTCCTGCACAAGGATTCCCAACATCGTCCAGACATTTAGACTGCTGTTTCTGTCAAAGGCTAGCTTAGGAATAGTTGGCCAAATGTCAGAGTGCCTGGCCACTACAGCGTTAACAGCTGACAGATTCTCATTGATTCCCTCAATTGCTGTTAGAGTGATGCCTGCCCACCCTGCCAACTGTTAGCCGCACAGCGGGAGCGGGGATATTGACCTAAGGTAAGCTCAGAGCCCCTCCTGCTCATTATGTCTAGGTGGGCAATCGTTGCACTAACAATTGCACTATACGCAACAAATGCACTTACAACAAACGATGGCATGTCCCAGCGGCATAATTGCGTTGCCATGGAGCGGAAGGAAGGCCATTGCTCACGGTGTTAGTGATATCGTACACGATGACGGCGGCAGCAGCGCCACGGTAGTACATGGGGGCCAGGCTGTGGTACCGCTCCTGCCCGGCCGTGTCCCAGATCTCGAATTTGACGGTGGTCTCGTTGACTGCCACGGACTGTGTAAGGAACGCAGCGCCAATTGTAGACTCCTGCAGAGCCGGTTTTCTGAGTTGCTGGTCAGGCGCACGGCACAGGCTGAAAGCCGCCTAGCGCTAACATCAGCTCGCAGGTGGGCGCTAGAAGCTATGAGGGCGATGAGGTATGGAGGCCAGTGAGCGGTGCGCCGCTGAGCAGCAAGGCCGCTAACGCAGCGCTTGTGAGGACACCGTCCTGACATAAGCAACGTCATGTCCGCATTTTGACACTGTCGGTGGTATTTCAGCGAGCGCCTTGAATGCAAAGCCAGCGATGGGCCGTGGGCTTGGGCCCGCTACGCCGGGGCTGCGGCGACAGCGCAGGACTTGTTCCTGTCATGGCTGAGGGTGGACGGGCCCGTAGGCACCAGTACCATCGCTAGCCCTGCCGCCATGTGCCGGCTCGCCTGTTGCCGGTGCCACGGCGACGGCGGCAACCCGAGCGCTTCGCCGACGACGGCGGCGGCCGGAGAGGCGGGGGAGACGGTAAGCGGCAGAGAGCAAGAGTATGGCCGTGAGCGGACCTGATACTCCGAGAACTGGCCTTTGACGAAGCGCAGGACCAGGCTGGACTTGCCCGCGCCCATGTCGCCGAGCAGGACCTGCGCCGGTCGCGGCGGCGGCGGCGGCGGACAAGGCTGCCGCATGTGAGGGACTTGCGACNGGCGGCGGCGCTCACCAGCTTCGCCTGCAGCGCGGCTCCCGCGGCGCCCGCGGCGGCCATGGCGGGCGGAAGTGGCGGCGGCGGCGGCGGCGGCGGGGGGCTAGTGGGCAACGACGGGGAAAGTCAGTGGTGGCTTGGGAATGTAGTGGAATGCGGGGGGGTCCGTAAGAAGAAGAGCTGGCCCATAGAGAAGAGGGGCTGGCAAAGCCAACCCAAAAAGAACTGGACAGTGTCCACAGAAAACGGAAGAAGTGCCGAAAAGGGGACTAACCGCAAGAGCGCGAGACGGTGCAGACGGGAGATGCAGATGGATGCAAACGCGACGACCGTAACGACCGGCTCGAAAGGCGAAACGGTTGGTCCCGCGTCGGCCTGACGGTCGGGCGCCGTCTCGCGCCCCCAATGTTGGCAGGGGGGGGGGGGGCTCCCCTCTCTGGACGGCGGCACCCGCGCGGAGCAGCTTGCCGGCAAGTGTGAACAGACCCCACGACTACTCCGAGAGGGTATCGTGTGAACCGGACCCCCACACCTAGCCGGGGCCCCAGTGAAGCAGCCGCTTCCCGGATCCAACATTAGTCAGCCGAAAGACCCTGTTTGCTGCAGGTTATGTGTTGTTTGCTTTCTACTCACCATAGCAGTAGGTAAGCATGTGAATGCATATCAAGATGCGTGCACAGGGGTCGTAGCGACAAAAATTTGCGCGTGCTGTTGAATTGCTCGTCACCTGAATTGGTTGACATGAAGCTCTCGGTTGGGTACTTCAAGTCGTGCAATAAGTACAGTGTGCTTGACGAGCTGAACTTCTTCAGGGCAAGTGTTGTCCTTGAAGGTGTAATTTGCGTCAAGGAGTAACTTGCATCACAGTCGAGGGAGAGCGCCAGTTTGACAGGCATGAGTCCGGCTCCTTCCTCGCGCACGTCCTAGTCCTTTCAATGGGTCGGGGTGATTGTAAGCGATTCCTGTCACTTAGCGAGTGATGAGGGGTGCGGACTACTTGGTGGCTGTAGACAATCTGAAGAACGTCAGATGCGGAGAGTGAGGCTGGCTACCATGCTGTGTCTAATCACGGTATCAGCCTACTCTGACATTCTTTTGATGGGGATTGATGATGTTCGATGAGTGCACCTTGATGGCCAACAAGCGGCTAGTATGCTATGCATGTTCAAGTACAAGCTTTCTTTAGCGACCACGACTACATTCCATGATTGGTTGGGCTCCAGACTCTGTCCCTGCGCCTACAGTGGAGGCAGCCAGCCTTGTGAATGCAACAGCCACGAGTTCCAGCACCCATCATAGGCAAGTCATGCTTCCCTTTTGCATGTGCACTGTTGAGAGACAAGGTCCACTCAGCGAGCTCTGTAATCAGCTATACAGCTGCCGATTATGCAAGCAAGTTTGCAGTCCAAAGAAAGGAAGAAAGAGGCCTTGCTCTCACCCGAAATGTCATTGTGTATACTTGCAAATGTTGCACGATTCACAAGCAGGAAGCACAGGATGCAGGAGTGAAAATGCAGGCTGTTTGTTATGCTTGTACCTGTTTGCTTGCTTGATGTTCCTGCCGGTGACTGGGGTTAAGTAGCTCTTTCCTGCTTGACATTAAGCATCTCCCAGTAGAGTCAAGCCATGGCCACTCGGTAACAACAGCCTCTTCTACTGCATACAATAGGAGCACAGGCATATACCAAGGTGCGTCACTGGCCACGGGGGGCCAGTGGCAGTTTCAACGTCCAGATTAGTAATTAGTGGGATTCATTGGATCATTAATTGGACCATCATTGGATCAGTGTACGTTGTACACTCCTTTGGGGCTGGCCTCTCACAGCCATTGTCTTACATTGCCTTGACAGTGCATTGGCTTTGGGTCTTCCTTTCATTTCATGCACAATATCACATGCAACGCGCCCCTAGATTGGAAGAGCTAATGTTCCCATCGTTTTTTGGGGCGACTCGAGGGTTTTTGGGTCTAGGTTTTTGCTTTGGAGTCTGTCACAGCCCACTGGGCGTCAGGCTCTGAACGACCCTTTCGTGCCGTGGGGCCGCTGTCCCCCGCAAAAACCGCCGCGTTTGCCGCCGCGACCTCCGCCGCCGCCGCCGCCGCCGCCGCCACCTCCGCCGTCGCCGTGCGGAAGATGCTGCTCGAGGGGTCCTGCCACTGCCAAGCCGTCACGTTCGAGGTCAACTCGCAGCACCCCGTGCCGTACCAGGTACTCGACGCGGCGGCTCTGGCGCCCGCAGCGGCGGCGGCAGCGGCGGCGACGGCGGCGGCGGTTGCGGCGGCTAGAACGCCTGAGGCATTTATTAATTGGGCCCCTCGTCTCCTCCGCCCGCCTGCTCGCAGCTCTGCTACTGCACACCGTGCTGCAAGACCGGCGGCGGCGGCTACGCCATCAACCTCGCCGGCGACTATGGCACGCTGAAGGTAGGAGGTGAATCCTCAACCGCCGCCGCCGTGGCCAGCGCGCCATTGGGCGCCGCCGCCCTGGCGTTACTGGCCTTGGCAGCTCTGCGGCAGCTCTCAAAGATGCATGGCGTGCTCACGGCGGCGGCGCCGCTCTGCAGCTTGACGGCAAGGAGCACGTCGGTCGCTACCACGCCATTATCCAGCGGCCCGGCCAGGATAAGCCCGAGGTGGGTCCCTTCCCCAAGCTTTCTGTACGCCATTGCCACACGAGCCAGGGCTCTGCCGTTCTGCCGCAGGTGCTGGTTCCAGGGGCCCCACTTGCTGGCGCGCTCTTGACACGCCGCCCCTACCGCCGCCGCAACCGCCGCCGCTGTGTCGCCTCCACCGCTGGGGCCTCTGTCCCCCTAGATACAAGTAGGCTTTTTGAGTTGGGCAGCTATTTGAGCACCTTGTCTCTCAGCGACGACCAATGTCCATATTGTCAAGTGAGCCTCACAAACTTGAACGTGTTGTGTCAATTGCGTTGCTGCCGTGGCAGCCGAGCACAGCATACCGCGCTTTCTGCAAGCTCTGCGGCTCCGCTCTGTTCCTCTACGACCCCACCTGGCCGGAGCTTGTTCACCCGTTCGCGACAGCCATCGACAGCGAACTGCCACAGGCGCCTGAGCGCACGCATCTCATGCTCGGCTCCAAGGCCAGCTGGGTGCAGCCCGCCATCGGATCCAAGGACAAGCAGTTCAATGAGTACCCTGAGGAGAGCATCGCACAGTGGCACCAGCGTGCTGGCATGGAAGTTCCACTATAGCGGCACTTGGCATCGATTGGTGTTTGCTGGCAAACCGATATTTCAAACCACTGGACTGGGCAGCAATTGTCACCCTACCGTGTTTGAGTGCTGATTATGGAAGATGCCGTAACTATACAGTAGCAAGAGGCAAACAGCCAGTCAGATCCTTTTGTACAATCTACACTATTCAGTCAATGAAACTGTCCAAGGTGTGGGCGCTGTGTGACCTTGCCCATCCGTCCACATTGGAGCACATGTAAAGCTCAAGTGGCGCCTACAAGTGCTCCGTGCCTTACACTGCCCGCAGGTGCTGGAGGATAAAAGTGCGCCCATGAATGGAGCAGGCCATTCTGGCACATTTTTCAGCAGAGCGCATCTAGCAGTGACGCTATTAATGGTTGCATTGATTGCATCTTAAGAGGCACATCACTATACTCTACAACCTAAGGTTTAAGTTTGGGCAGTGGTTTCTAGCACTGCATCCGAGCTCCGAGTACTTGAGCAGCTCATTGGCCTCCTTACTCGCTCAAATGCCTGTTAGTCAGGGGGCCCAGCAGCGAGCATAACGGGCCTGCAGCCAGGGCGGCAGCGGCACCTTCTCCACCGGCGGCGTCCTTGCTGGACGAGACTGCCGCAGCTCGTTTGGCCGGTCCACCAATCTATTTGGTGGCCATGAACAGGCAGATCATCGTCAGCCCCTGCTTTCAAGTTTTGGCTTGCAGTTATGCAACTCAAGAAGTGAGCGAGCAATGTTTGCACTTGAAATGGATACTCCACATAGCTTCTGAAGATTTTTGTGACAAGCAATTTAAGGGGTCCCAAAAGCAGAGAGCATGCTGACAACATTGTGCCCTGGACTGCTGTGGATCGTGCAAGCGACGAGCTCACTCAATGTAGGCCATGGGAGCGGCATCGCCCTGGCGCACCCGTGTTGGCAGCAGCCGTGTGTACCCCCCTGCCCGATCCCTGCACGGCCGCTCACAGAGAAACCGTCCACTTGTCACAGGCCTGTCTCATGCTCCTGGCGCCTCACTGCCTCAGTTCAGGAGGCTGCGGGAGGGCCAGCGCAGATTATCGGCGCTGCTCAAGCGGATCAGTGCTCAGTGCAGTCTATAGGTGCCCCAGCCACGGGCATGCTCCTCGTATACAGCAGCCACGTGCAGGATGACCATGCATGCAAGGCGAGCAAAAGAGTGCTGCATGCAGGTCCCAGGTTGCTTACTGGTATCGCAGGGCGAGCTCAGTGAAGACCTTGTGGAGGTTTGCATCCCCCCGCACAACCGCCGCTGCTCGCCTTCTGGCTGCCAACGTTCCCTGTCTTGAGTAGCAGGGTGCAGACATTAGGCGCGCAAGCAGCTGCGGGTAAAAAGGGGCGGCCATGAAAGCCAGGTAAGAGCATACAGAGGGACTTGGACACTGCAGAGTGGGAGCTCGATTATCCCTCAACTCTGAGAGCTTGTGGCACTTTGATATCAGGATTCTTGAGCACGGACTGCACACGTCCCAATTGTGGGGAGCTGCTGCGCCTGACCAATCCTGGCCAACAGCGTCTGGCCCTATGGCTGATAGGCCGATGGAGGACTGCTGCGAAGGCAAGCCTCACCTCTTTGCCGAGCTGCACCATGTTGTCAGCCACCCGCCGCAGCTCCTTGGCCTGCAGAGCCGCATACCCACAGAGCTGAGGCTCAGCACAGCACACCTTGATTAGCTCAATGATGGCAGGCTCCTTCGAAAGCTCCTTGCATGCACCCATTGGATGGCAGCTACCAGCAGAAGAGCGACAGGCGAGCAGGCAGAGCCGCCCACGGCAAGGCTGACACTGGTGTGGAGCAGGGCTTACGAAGCAACAGCGGCACCAGCAAGGCAGGGTTTTGAGTTGTCAGACATCGTGGTGAATTTGAGGGTTTAGTGCGGGGTTTAAGAACGTGAATGGTCTGACTGTCAGCCATGGACGACCTTCTGCACGTTCTGAGCATCGACTGGGCCGCCAAAGCTTGGGGAAAGGGCAAGGCTTCAAGACACAACGGGATGTGCCGTGTGGAGGGTCCGCTTAGCTGACCTTGGGCACCGTCGTCTCGATGCGCTCGTGCTCGATGAGCTGCGACACCATAGTCCTGCGTGGCGTACACCGCGAGGTGCCGCGAGTCAGGGCCAGCCATCGCCGCCACCGCCGCCGCCGCCGCCGCGGCGGAGCAGCGCACCTCAGCATGGACCAGCGGTGCGAGCTGGTGCGCCCGAGTTTGCGCATCGAGTGGCGGTGCTTCATGACGGCGGCCGGCCGCCGCGGCGACGGCGCCCNCGCATGGTCTCCGCCGGCGCCGCAGTGCCGTGCACCAAGACCTACAAGTGCGTGGCCACTTGCTCCTACTCGCCCGGCTGAGTGTGAGCTCGGCCTGCACAGCCAATGGATGGACTCACTCACTCGTGCGTGTTCTGCGTGTCCCGTGCCATGGCTTGCCTGCCAGGGAAGTGCGAGGCGGCATGGTGGAGGTCAGCCTGCGCAAGCTGGGCGTCGAGAAGCTCAGCCGCGAGGACATTCTCAAGATGCAGTGGGAGATGCTGGAGGGCAAGATCGGGTGCTGGATCCAATTCATGCATGTCACGGTGGGGCAGCCGACTGTCCTTCATTCCTTGCGCGATCTTTTCGATGGCGCTGGATACTGCCGCCTTCCTTGTGTGGTCCTTGCAAGAGAACGCCAGCGGCGTGGAGGACACCCTGTTGCCGTTACTCACTGCGGTTTCCCGTTATGCTTGCCAGATCAAGCTGCTGTTTGCGAGCGAGCGGCAGCTGTGCGACGCAGTGTACATTGGGCTCGATCCCCACCGCGAGCGCTGCTTCGCCGAGCTCGCGGAGCCTGGGATGACGATGCTGCTGTCATTTGGGGAGGCCATTGTGAGGTCCAAGCGGTCACCTGAGAAGCTGTTTGTGCTGCTGGACATGTACGAAACCATGCGCGACGTCCTTGGCGAGGTGCGATGTTCAGTCTTCTGATCCTTAATCATCACATACATGTTTAGCATCCCACGGAATCTGAAGATCTAATGCAACTTGACCCACTGCTTGCTCAGGTGGACAGTGTGTTCTCTGGCGATGCCTGCCTCCCAATGAGAGACGCTGCCAAGGGCCTGCTGCGGCGGCTTTCGGTGACAGCGCGTGAGACTTTTGGCGAGTTCGAGGAGGCAGTAGAGAAGGATGCGACAAAGACGCCGGTCGCGGACGGCACTGTGCACCCTCTTACAAGCTATGTCATCAATTATGTCAAGTTTCTGTTCGAGTAAGTCTTCTTTGCTGAGAAATGAATCTTGACTTTCCTATAGAGAGGCCATGACTTCCGCTTCTGAAGCCTGTGTCAGGGGAGCTCAAGTTGGACACCTGCTTACTGCAGCGTCCTGCCATTTGCAGCTACCAGAACACGCTGAAGCTGCTGTTCGGCGAGGACGCTGGCGAGGACGGCGACCAGGGCTCGCGCCTGGCCGTGGCCACTGCTCGCATCATGCAGGTCCTGCAGAACAACCTCGATGCCAAGGCAAAGCTGTACCGCGACCCAGCGCTCACGCAGCTCTTCCTCATGAACAACGTCCACTACATCGTCCGCTCTGTACGGAGGTGCACACTCATCTCAGTCAAGCAGAGGCCTGGGTTCGTGACGGAAGGTCTTGTCATCCCAAGCAACAGCTGCAAGAACTCAGCCCGTAAGCAGATCTTGGGCCCTGCCCCTGCCTCCACAGGTCCGAGGCCAAAGACCTTCTGGGTGATGACTGGGTGCAGCGGCACCGCCGGGTCGTGCAGCAGCATGCCAACCAGTATCAGCGAGCCGCATGGGGCAGGGTGCGCCTCCGTGTCAGCCCCTGCCATGTCAATTTGGGACGCTAGAAGTAGTGGCCTTGGGCTGCAAGCTTGTGAGCATGACTGACTCCTGTTACTGGCTATGAAGCTTTATGTGATCTACAGTTGCAAAAGCTCAAGAGTGTCAGTTTCCTCTTCTTGAAGGTCTTTCTGTCTTGCAGTATCAGGAGCTGGCAGTTGCATCAGCTTAAATGGTCGCAGGAGGGCTGCCTCATAGTCACCAAGTCTCAGTGTTGTCTCGCTCCTCACGCAGGTGCTGGGCTACCTGAGCGGCCAAGGGCTGTCTTCTGGGGGATCAGGAGGAATGAGCAGCAGTGGCGGAGACAGCGGTGTGAATCGCACAGTCCTCAAGGAGCGGTCAGTCTTCCTCTTGACTCTGTCCACCACTTGATCGCACCTTGCTATTATTCCCGGCCTCGATGCTGCACAGTGTATAAGAAGTTAATGTGTTTGAGAAATTATGCTTTCTTGGCGCAGCTGGCTTAGCTCGCAGACATCAATAAGCCCTTAACATACTCTAGGACACGCTGGAAAGTTTGACCCCATCTTGGTGGCATCTGCATTTGCACATGGCCGCTGCTCCAGATTCAAGAACTTCAACCTGGCCTTTGAGGAGCTCCACCGTGCGCAGTGCCAGTGGACCATCCCTGACACTGAGCTGCGGGAGGCAGTGCGGCTGGCTGTAGCTGAAGTCCTCCTGCCGGCCTACCGCTCCTTTCTCAAGCGCTACAGGTGGGGCACACCGCCAGGGCTAGCTCAGCGCCACAGCGCAGAACACTGCTTGCTGTGCTGTGCGCCAGCAATGACCATTGCCTGGAACTCCAAGCAGACCCTGAATAAGGAAGCTACGAACCACAAGTGACGTTCTAAGTGCCAACTTCAAACACTAACACAAATTGACAGATTCTTCCACATGAAGCCCTGTCTTAAGGTCGTCATCTTATGTGCAGCTCGTACTTGGAGAGTGGCAAGAACCCAGGCAAGTACATCAAATACACCCCCGAGGACCTGGAGCGCCTGCTTTCTGAGCTCTTTGAGGGCAAGATGCGCATTGAGCAGAAGCGCTGAGCTCCATTGCAAGCCTCTACAGGCCCTTGCAAGCCCCTACAGGCCCTGCAAGCCCCTCCCTAAACCCTAAATCGTTGACCCCTAAATTTGATACCCTAACCTTCTTCATCAAGTTCCTTACACTTGTGCCACTTACCTGAGGATGTGGATGTACACTCTGAGGGTTGCAAAGTGCTTGTCCGGCAATATTCTTGATGTGTTCAGACCACTTAAATGTGTGGTCAGAGTGGGGATGGTCAGAGTGGGGCATCCAGCTTCGGCGTGAGTTACAGCGAGCAGTGTCACCAGCTGCGATGCCCAGCTAGCTCAAGCACAGAAATGGTTGACATTTGTCATTGACCCAGACGCATCAAACAGCCTGAAAAAGCACAGTAGACTGGCTGACTTGCCATATGCCAAGCATTATCTGTTTCCATCTACTGAGGAGAATAGGCGGTGGAGTGCGTGATAGCTGCCACTGCCTTGTTCCCGGGCTGCAACGGCAGAGGCACACACTGCTTCAGTCGCCTGATGACATGCATGCCGGCCGATGGTGGGACTGCAAAGTCCTTGACATTGACGTCTGATGTAATTTGCCACCCAATATTGACCCCACCAGAAGAAGCAGTCTGATGCAGCTATCACAGTCTTGTGACCGCGCATGCTGGCTGTTGTGCAAGAGGTCCGGACATTGTCTTTTATGGACAGATGCCAAAATGCAAAGAAAACAGTACGGGACTCACTTTGGCCGCTGGGAAGTCCCAATGCCAAGCTGGACTGGGAGACACTCCTTGTCCTCGCTCGCTCGATTATCTGCTGCTTCCCGGTGTTATCCTCATCATACCTCACTATCTGCACAAGCAGATGGTGGAGGAGGCATCAAGAGCTATCCGCAGCCTCCCTCCTTGCAGACACGTGAGCTGGTGCTGCCATCTTTGTACCTTAGAGGAAGTCGCTAACCATGACGCATCAACAAGCCATCATCGGACCCAGAAGCAGTGGCGCATTAGCTTTGCACATGAGTGTGACTTTACCTGCGAATCCATCTGGGATTCTAGGATCCTCCCTTCGTCCTCCTCGGCAGCCTTGCCAAGTGAGGCTCGCCTGCTCGTCCCAGATCTGCAGATCCAGTGCCAGAGTTGGTAACGCATCAGCTTTATCACGCATAATACCCAGCAAGCCCAGCAGCCGGCAGAGAGCGTGCACATGGAAGGCGAGACAAATGCTGCTGGATGAGCTCAAGTGAGTCAGGAAGTGATGCACACCGCCCCTGCCACTTAGCGCGCTTGTGATCAGACCGTGTGCGAGGCTCCTCGGCGCTCCGCCGCCTGTCCTCCTCATTGAGCTCCGGCGACAGTGTCTGCAGTACAACCACATGTCGGCAACTGTGCTGAGTCTTGCCAACCCTACAAGTGACTCCCTGCGTGCACATAGGTGCTGCAACAAGAGAACCCATAGTATCTTGGAGGTCCTCGCCGCACTCGCTGCTGCAGCTGAAAAGTGGGCAGGGGGTGTGCGGTTGCACTCACCGCCCCCCCCGCAGGAAATTGGTTCACCGTTGTGGCCTGCAGGGCAACGGCCGTGTCTAAAATTAGGCCAGTTGAAGCAGAGATTTGCAGAATGTGAACTGTCTTGAAAGATGGACTAAGTGCAACTTGAGGCAGCGCGGCTTCATCGACGAAACAGAGGCCTCTACTGAGAAAGCCCCTAGTTGCAGCGTGCGTGAGGCAGTGAGGCCCGGAACAACAGAAGAGCACTCGTAAGACAAGCTGTTGCATCAGATCATAAGGTCATTGAAGTGCCTCAATCAAGACTCGACGATTATCAGATGATAAGTTAAGGTTCGAGTACCAGAGCGTACAGGACAGGGCTCAAAGATTAGGACACCTTCTTTGACTTGGTCGTCTGAGCCAGGAGACCCTCAATCGCAGCGGCGACATCCGGGGGAGAGTCGTCGTTGCCGCCACCAGCGTATCCGCAGCTCTGCACGGCGCTGAACCCTGCAGTTGTCACTGCGTCATCGGCCTCGCCCGAACGCCGATCCCGTCTCGGCGTGGCAGCGAGCTCTGCGGCCCTAATCGCTGCCTTGGCCGGAGGCTGCAGCCGCGGGCTCGCGCCCCGCCTGGCTGCGCCTGCCACCTTGTTGCTGGCGTCAGCCAGCGGGAGGATGGCGGCAGCCTCCCTCTCCAAAGCTGCGCCTGCCGCTGCTGCCTGCGCCGTCGGTGGAGACGGGCTTGCCGGCGTGTCACTGGACTCCAGCAGCACCTGGCGGCGCTGCCGCCGCTGGTGCCTCTGCTGCAACTGTTCCCCAGAGGGCTGCTGCCGCGGCGGCACCAGGCTTGACGCCGCTGACTGCGCTGCCGGCTGGCGTCCGCTGCCCTGGCTGCCGCCGCCGCCGNCGCCGCTGCCGCCGCCGCCGCCGCCGCCGCCGCCGCCACCAGTGCTGCGGCTGCTCCCGACCTGTGACCACGGTTGCGCCGCTGCCTCCCACGCATCCCCAGCACCCATGTCGGCGGCCCGGCGGCTGCCGCTGTTGCTCCTGGCGGTGCTGCCGCCAGGAGCTCCAGCCGGGCGCCTTCGGTCTAGCGCCGTGACACCTGGTCCTGCCCCAGCCACACGGGTTAACCTCAGGGCTTCACCAAGCAATGAGGTGATGCATGAGCTCCACCGCAATGCCATGACCTCTTACATCGAAAATCTTATGACCCTAATCATAGACGAACCCCAAGCTTGACCTCCACTGACCCAGACCCACTCTTAGCCCTCAATGCTGGTACTCAATGGCATGCTGCTGAAGACCGGCGCCAGAGAACTGTGCATCGAGCTCGTTGGCAAGAGTGGCCGGTGGCGGACCAGCCGCGGGGTCCAGTGTGGACTCGGGTTCCCACTGCGAGCCGAGGTCGCCAGCACGGCCCGCAGCGAGGCGCGCCGCCTGCGTTGGGTTCTGCGTGAGCGCCAGCATTCGACCTTCACGCTCGTCGGGAAGCAGCTCGCGGGGTTGGAAGCTGTCCAGCAGGAGTAGCTTGTTCTGTGTGCAGCACAATCAGAATGCAAGGTCTTTGTTAAAGATCTTCTCTTGCAGTTGTCATACTTACCACTTGAAGCAAGCAGCAGTATAATAACCCTAATCCTAACCTAATTCACAACAAATTGTTTTGGTTGTTAATGGCAGACCGTGTCAATGGGCGGGGGTAAGGGGTGAGGGGAGGGGATGAGGTGAGGGAGAAGCGCTGGATGCACTACGACAACTGATCTGATGATAGGGGTGGAGAGGAGACAAGATGGAAAATGCTGGGGGGCCAGAGGTCATCGAGAGCAGGGGCAGCACTCGGAACCTCGCGAGTGCAGGCATAGAGCCACTCCATCGTCGCGATCTTGAGTCCCCACTTGAGCGCGGTGAGGTACTTCTCCCCGGAGCGCGTCGGCACGACAAGGTGCGTGACCTGGCGCGACAGCTTCTCGGTCCACTTGGCGTGCAGCACGTCCTTGCACAGGAACTTGGCACGGGAGAGCTCCGCCGCGCCGTACTGCGAGAAGCAGAGCTTGGCAGCGCCGCCCAGACCCGGTAGTGGGCCCAGCCGCTGCGCTGGCCGGTAGAGGACGTGGGCACCGGCGTCGTGCAGCCATTCTTCCTGCAGCCAGCAGCGCGGGGCTAACGATCTGCTAAGGTTTGATTACACTTGGACTCACCCATGAATGTATCTGACAAAGTTAACAGCAAATGCGGGGGCCAAGGGTAGGGGTGCCAGCCGTGCCTTGACGCAGAAGCGGACCCAGTGGAGGGAGACGCATAGTGGGCCGGCGGCGTCCACCGGCGGCGGCTGCCCGTGAGGGCAGATGAGGAAGTCGGGCACCGCACTGGCGCAGCGCTCGCTGTGTATTGTGCCCGAGCCTTGCAGGACCTGCGCCTTCACCTCCGCCTTCTGCGCCGCCTCCGCCGCCGAGCCAGGGCCTCAGCCTCCGCAGGCGGCGGTAGCGGCTGCAGCGGCGACAACGGTCTTGGGCAGTGGCTTGCCTGCTCGTGAGGGAACGTGCAGGAGAAGGCGAAGGTGCGGCTGGCGAAGACGGTGTTGGAGACATCCCTCTCCATCGCCAGTGGCCGCGGTGGGGACCCCACGCCGGCGCCACTGTTGCCGGCTCTCCCACTGCCGGACGCGGAGCGGGAGCCCTCCTTGACCAGCACAATCGCCGCACAGTCGTTGCCGTTGCTGCCGCCGCTGTCGCTCCACAGCGAGCGGCCGCCGGCCACAATTTCCGGGACGCGGTGGCGGGCCTCGACGGGCAATCTCGCGCAGCTCTCGTCGCACTCGCGCAGCCAGGAGGACCAGATGACCGCCACGCCGCTGCCGGCCATGATGGCCTTCACGTGCTTGGCCTCCCTGCCGCCGCCACAACGCCCGCCGCCGCCGCCTCAGACTCATTCCTCAGACTCGATCCCAGACTTCCTCAGACGACTTCCTCAAACTCATCCCTCAGACCTTCTCAGACTCGTTCCTCAGACTCATTCCTCAGACTCATACCTCAAACTCGAACTCATTACTCAGACTCATTACTCAGGCTTCCTCAGACTCAGTCTTTAGACTCATGCCTCTGACTCATTCCTCAGACTCATTCCTCAGACTTCCTCAAACTCGATCCTCAGAATCATAACTCAAATTTCTCAGAACCTCTCGCTCACGCTACCGCGCCGGCAGCAGCACCAAGCGCAGGCCAAGGTGCGGAGGGCTCGGACGCCCACCGCTCCAAGATCTTGCCGACGACGACGTGCGTTACGGCGGCGTTGTGCTCCACATGGCGCGTCCCGCCGCCGCGCCGCACCATGTGCACCACCTGCTCCAACGCCGCCGCCGCCGTCAGCGCAAGGCCGGCGGCGAAGGCCGATCCGAGGCGGCCGCCCGAAGCTCGCCCGCGGCTCGCCCACCTCCATGAGCTCCTCGCGCCGCTCGAAGCCGAGGAAGGAGAAGCGGCAGGCGCTGAGGTGCATCCCGCCGCCGCCGCCGGCGGCCATGGCGGCGCCCTAACCCTAATGCTATGTGTCTAGGGCGGGGTTCGAAAGTTTGTATGCTCCGGGCGGGCTGGCCGCCAAAAGCGCGTGAATGGCAGATTATTCTGGCCTTCCGCTCGATCTCAGATACACCAAGCCTCGGATTCTGCTTGGACACTCCACCCTGCCAAACGTCTTCAGTGTGAGTCACGAAGAAGTCGGGCCTTGTTTAGAAATCGACGGATTGCTTGCTCCGCAGAAGGGCTGGTCCCAGGAGCTGGCAACGGAGCCGTGTCGTTACCCCGACCTGACGTCAGCAGCAGTTTGCTTCTTCTGGCGGGCCACCGCCCTGCAGGCAGCAGCAGGGTGTCCGTTACCCGGGCGCGGCCACGTGTCATGCCCGGGGCAGCCCCCAGCCTAGCGGGCCCCATTGGACCGGGGCCCCCGCGCCGCGGCGCGATCCGGCTGATCCCTCCTGGGAGCGACAGAGATCAGGCTGGCTCTGGCCAGGGGACGTCCTTCCATTCTTCATTCCTTTGTTCATTCTTTTTTGGGCTGGCTTGTCCAGCCCCTATCCTCAATGGGCGAGCCCTCTCTTCCAGGAACATAGCCTCTCTGACCTGCGGCTGCTTAGCAGGGGTTACTGAGTGATTTGTAGCTGCTTTCTTTCTTTGTGTGCTTTGGTTTCTTAGAAGAAAGTGCTCGCCCATTGAGAATAGGGGCTGGAACAACCAG
>WELB01000286.1:108816-122867 GCA_009602725.1 Spirogloea muscicola | reverse complement strand
CGCCTCTGGCGCGGGCCTCCTTGGCGGCTGGCGGCGTCGCCGGCCTGTACGCCCTCCAGCGCCGCCTCGCCGAGGAGGCCGGCGCCGGCAGCTACCTCGTCCGCGGCGTCGTCTACGACGCCGCCGCGCTCGTCACGCTAGATGGCGCGCCGCCATTCCCCCCGCCGTCGCTGCCGCCGCTGCCGCCGCCGCCTTCAGCCCAAGTCGCAGCTGCAACCGACGGCCAGTTCGTGGACCAGGCCGCCGCGGAGCGCGCGCGTCGGATGCTGAAGCGCGCCGAGCTCGCGGTGCGGGACTGGCAGAGCTACGTGATGGGCGGCGACGCCGCCGGCTCCGGCGGCGGCACCGGCGACGGCGGCGCCGGCGGCGATGCCAAGCCCACGTCGTTGCAGGGGGCCAACGTTGCCCAGGAGCTGGGCCTGCGGCATCCAATAGCCGCGCGGGCCGGCAGCGCTGAGCTGCCGCCGACGACCCTACCGCCACCGCAGCAGCATGGCGGCAGCGCCAAGGAGCTGGAGGCGCTGCTGGGGCGGGGCGACGGCGTGCGCCGCAAGTACGAGGGCCGGCTGCGCGAGAAGCGCATCCTCGCGGAGACGCGGCAGGAGCGCGGTGGCGGCGATGGCCGCCCCGGCCCCGCCGCCCCGCTCCGGAGGCCCCCCCCGCGTGCTGCCGTTGGCGCCGCTGCCGGCGCCAGCCCAGGCTGGTCTGCGACGCCCGGCGCCGCCAACTTCCTGCACTACCTCAAGGTGCCTACCGAGCTCAGATTCTGTTGCCGGTCAGCTGCTGCATTGGTTGGAGCTATTAGTGTTGTTATGTTACTATTAAGCTATTATATATTATTTGCCAACGGTGCAAGGGTGGCATCAGCATCAGCTTATGTAAATTTGGCGCTGACTTCTCTTATGCTGCAAGTCATATAACAAAGGCGACCTAATGGCCATCTTGGCGGCAGGAGCGCAAGGTGGCCCAGGCGCTGCTCGTCGGTGGCGGCTCCGTCAGCGCTGCTGACCTGCCCTACCTTGAGGACCAGCTGCACGGCTTCCAGTTCGAGCAGGTCTACCACGTCAAGCTCCCGGACGACACCGCTGGTGGCATAACTGGTACTACCACCAAGTCCATCAGGTGTCATTCACAACCATCCCGCTGACTTTTCAACTCTGGGTCCAAGTATGTCAATAGCATGAGGATGGGTTCAGGAGAACAGTTAGTCAAAGTCTGTCTGCCAATCAATTGAGGTGCTCTTGGCCTGAGCGCTCTCCAACTTCTGCAGCATGCAACAGTAAGAGACCCTTATCTAACGGCCTCATAAAGTTGGGCCGCGCTCGCAAGTGCAGTAGAGAGGTGCTTGAGCAAAGCTGCCGCCAGTGGGGCCTCCTGCAGAAGCAAGTGATGGTGGTGAGTCACCTCCCTCTCCTGAGAGCGCAACGCTCCTCGCAACAGCAACAGGTGCCATGCGTAGCAGCATGCAAGCTATGACACAGTTTCGGTGCTTCCCTGTACGTACCGCCAGATTTTACGTAGATTGATTGTTGAGAAAGAGGTAACATTGGCAGTCAAAGAGTCATACGGAAGGCTTGTGTTTGCAAAGCCTTGAGTTTTTGCCCTGTTTGCCGGGGGCCCCCCTTGGAAGAGGCGCTTTAGCTGTTGGGCTCACTCAGCTGGTGCCCGCCATTGCGGTACTTGGCAGGTAGTCGGCCCCGGGAAGCAGGGCGCGGAGATCCTCAAGTGCCTCACTGGCACGGGCTTCTTCCTGTGCCAGATACAGGGATGTCCGCCTGCGATGCCATCAGCGAGTGCCACAATCAAAGCGCCAACGACAACGACAGTGGGCAGAGGTGGACCTGGCTCGCTTGTCGGGACTTTTAGGGGTGTGGCATGCAGCCTCGCAGACTGGTACCAGAAGCTTGCAGAAGGAACGCTCCACATGGAGGAGGGCTCGGCAAGCTCCGCTGCAGCGAAGGAGCTGGACGTGCACTTTCGTGTGGCAAATGTGGCGGAGCTCAAGTGGGTGCTCGAGGACCTCAACGGTGTCTCCTACAGGTCGAGCACGTTCCAATAGCGTGGTAACAGAGGCGGGGTCATGGTAGCGAGCGACCCCGCTAAAGCATGAAACGCTGCAGCCTTCTGCACTTTGAGCACCCAACATGACAGTGGCCGATCACATTCATTGTAGACCATCTGCTGTAGGTAACAGCACATGGTCTCATACAAATAATGGGACATTCCGTCTTGAGCACCACCCTTGTCAGTTAGAGAAAGTCAGAGCTTGTAAGGACATCATCAAGGAAAGAACTGTCATCAGAGATGCTATGAGTAAGCAAATCATAACCGAAAGCACAATCACTATCTAAAAGTATGTTGCAAGAGATGTTCCTTACATATAAAGAACGTGGTTCTATAAACAATTGTGCAAAAATGGTAAAGTTGCAGCAGAAGTTGCCCAGCTCAGCCTGCAGGGCTGGGCTTGCGGGCACTGAAGAGTATGAAGGCGCTGCTACGATAGCAGGCAAAGTCAACAAGGCCACACGTTTGCGTCAAGTCCCTGAGCTCGGCCTCCGACCACCAGCGATATGGGTCAAGTGGACCCCGTGTGAGGAGCTGCGGCGCAAGTCCAATCAGAACAGCATGAGGTGCAAGGCAACGCACTGGCACCCGAGGAGTTTGCTGCCACGCGGACGAGGTCCCTTTGGTGATTGCACTATCAGTGCATGCATCCAACAGCAAGCCAAATAGCATGCTAAATGCATGCGTCCAGATTGTCTCCGTCATGAAAGACAAGGGTGAGGGCATGTAAGAGCATCAGCGTTACCTGCCGGAAGCCCCTTGTCAGCTCGTCCCCAAATGGAAATGTGGGGAGGAGGAACGTGGTTCCCACAAAGACACCATCGGGCTTCAATACCCGGCTGATTTCTGCCACCTGCGAGGCACAATAGAAGATATGATACAGCCGGCATTAAACAATGGCCACTTGAAACTAATGGCCATGCTATCAATGCCTGTTTGTAGTAGTGTGTTCAGTGTCTGCCTGCTGATACTGCTTCATTAGAGTCAAAGGCTCATGGTATGACTTGCAGCAGTTGACGCACCGCAGCCGCTGGCTGCGGCCAGCAGTGAATGGCAGCGCCGGCATGGATGGCCTGTACTGAGCCGGTGACGAAGGGCAGCCTGCCTACATCCGCCCTGACCAGCGCGAGCCTCCTGCCAGCAACCTCACGCCGTGTGCATGTCAGCCTTAGGTGTTTGTCAACACAATCCTATACACGTAGATCTGAGTTGGAGAATCCTGACTTCAAGTCTGGGCGAAGCTGAGAACTATTTTCACCACTAAATATATGTTTGTCCTTTACCACGGGAGATACTGTAATGTACCCAGATGTTGTTGCTTCTAAGCTGGTTATGCTCCTAAGCTGGTTTGCTTACTGCTTATCCAGACTGGGATCGGCGTTAAAGAAGCTCCGCGCTTGCTGTAGCATGGAAGCGGAGAAATCCAAGGCCACGACGACGTCGTACTCTCCACTCGCAGCAAAGCGGCGAGAGAAGAGGCCGCTGCCGCAGCTCACGTCCACAAGTGTGTTGCCATCGGTGGCCGGGCGGAAGTAACTCTGGGCGAGATTGAACTGCACAATGGCGCCGGCCAACAACAGCCAAGGCACGCGGATGAAGCATGTAGCCTGACCGTCGCCCCTACTCTGCTGTATCCTACTTGGTCCTCCACTACCTAGTTTACTATTCTTGATCCGGGACAATTAGCTAACTCAAATAATATGCTGCACTGTTATTCAAATAAATATTGCACGTCAGTGTAGTAGAAGATGGCACAGTACAGCATGATAATGAACCAGTGCTCAGCATGCAGCTGACCTCCTCATCTGGGCCGGGAAAACCAAACCAGAAGAAGTTCTGCCGCCAGCCCCTCTCATAGGCGAATGCAACTGCTGGATTTCTGCATGGCAGCTATAGGACTCCTGAGTGTTGACATCCTCTTCAAGAAGTCCTGCATTGGGTGCTATTATGGAGAGCTTGCTTGTTTGCTCCTGTGCTTACTGGAATATGGTTGTACCCAGGTGGGTCTCGTCCTCATAATCCTCTGCGCCGCTTGTCACCGTCAGGTCCACGACGCCACCAGCAGCGTCGTACGAGCGCTGGCAGCGCCGGCAAGTGAAGGAGGAAGCCCCAACCGCCATGCTGCAGGGGTGGCCACAAGCAGCGGCGCAGTTGAGACCACAGGTGCAAAGCGACAGTCTAGTAGCAGCATGTGGCTCGCAAGTCCAAGGCTAAGATTGCGAGCTTAAGCATGCAGTCTGCCGCAGTTGCGAGGCCCAACTGCCAGGAGAAAACTGACAATCGTTGCAGAGGAAATTGTGCGTTTCATCAAGAGCTCGATTGCATACTTAGTGACACCAGGTCGACACTCTGTATGTAGGATCCTTCGAATCTGTTAAGAGTTCTGGTGTTGGTCAAAGAATTAAGCTTTGAGCTTAAAATCTGGGTCTGGATGGTCTCAGAGATTCAAGTATAAGCTTGGTGCATGGAGCAATCAAGTGCATGGGCTAAGGGTATGAGACTCAGAGATAGGAGTCAAGATTTCAGGATGCAGAGCTTGGCAATCTGCAGGTCAGGAGTCCGGAGCTGCTGCAGCAAGCATCTTGCGCGTGTCTTTCCACCGCGTCGGGGCTTCTGTCGGTCCCAAACCCTAACCCTAAAAAGTTAAACCCTATATTTCATAGACCGCATGAAGGCATCAAGCATCGGTAGGGCCCCAGGCACTGCTGCGGACCTGTTGAGGCCGCGGGGCCCAAGCGAGAGGAGGGGCTCGAAGCAGATCGGGCACGCGGCCAGCAGGCCGGCGCCGTCGCCCTCGGCGGCGGCGGCGACGGCGGCGGCGGCGGCGGCGGCGGCTGCGGCGTGGCCCTGAGCTCAGGGACGGCAGTCGCGAGCCCAGGTCGTGCTAACCGCCGGTCCTGAAATTACACTACCGGCTGCTAACCGCGCCTGTTTAAAGCCACCAGCCTTGGGGGGTGTTTGTGCCACATTAATAGCAGCCCTTTGGGGTGGTCATTGGTGGGAATGTTGTCTTGGTCGGCTTTACGTTAGCGCTGATCGCCGGAGCCCGGAAGAAGAAGAAGAAGTGGCACTCCCAATGGGGGCAAGGGCTGCGAAAGAGAGCAAGCGCGGCCAGATTGACTGGTGGTTGGGAGAGGCCAGCCCAAAAGGAATGGACAAGGACAGAAGAATCCTGGGTGCTAAGTACTTAGACAGCAGCAAGGGGACTCTCAGTAAGCTCTAGTCAGAAGATGCAAAGCCGGCAAAAAGCCAGCCCCAAAAGAATTGACAAAGGCTCGGAGGGGCCTACAAGCGTGTAGCAGCTACAAAGGGGCCTGAATATGCTATGGCAGAACAGGGGGAGGAAGAGCATTGGCACAGCTGGCCAAGAAAGCCATGCCCCCAGCGCGGCAGTGGCGGCATAGAGAGAGGTGAGAAGGCGCTCGGTGCGCATGAAAATGTAAGAGAGGCCAATTCTAGCCTTACAAATGTCCTGGTATTGGGGTAATGAGTTGGCTAAGGGGGGGCACTCATATCCTCGAGTGAGCACATACATATCTGACAAGCTAAGCTGAGGAGCCAGACCACCACCACGGAAGCCATTAGCCTGGTCTGTTGCACGCCCAGCACGCTGGTATATCGCGAGTGCCTGGGAGCGCTGCAGACTTAATGATAGCCGCATCATGTAGCAGGCAACCATGGCTTGCGGGAAGCTAGAATGTCCCAAGCTACCCGCCCGACTACGTCGGCGGGCATCGACATGCTGTGCCAGGCGACGGAGGCGGGAAGACTACTTCATTCCGAAGCCGCCCAATATGTCCATGGCGCATGGGAAGAAGTGGTCGCCCCGGGGGTGGTCCTTGTAATGTCGCTCCTTCTTCTTCTCCGCATGATGTGTCGCCCATCCTGGCACAGTCGGCGTGGGTGCCCCTGGTTGGAGTGCGTTGACAAGAACGACGTGGAGAAGAACACGAGGCCCACCGCTCCGGAGGGTAGCAACCACATCTAGACGCCTGATGTAAGGTCTGCCACGCTTCTGGAGTACCGGCATGATGCCCGACACCTCCATGGCTGCATGGCAACCTGCCTCACGCACCAAGCCATACATAGCGTCTCTGAGAAGATTATGGGAGGCATTACGTTCACTTCCCTCAACACATCGAAGCATGTGAGCTGCCAAAGAGATCTCATCCTCCGAACAATGGCCACATTCACAATGTCGAATGCCAGCCAACAAAGTGGAGGGAGGCTAAGATGGTGGTGGACAGCCGTCCAGAAGAGGTCGTCCGAGAGCCAGAGGGATTCGTAGATCGGCAGAGCGTTGAGCCACTCCGATGCTCCCGGAGAGCTCATCGAGTGAAGACGAGAGAGCCCACGCCCATCCTCCTTCAGCAGAGCTTTGAGGTGGCTCATGGATTGCTCATTGGCTGCGTGTGAAGACGAGCCTGAGCCTTCGGGTCAGAGCAACTTGCCCACACCGCATAATCGACCTGATCTGCCGCGAGTGATGGGAAGTAGCGGAGGAGGTCTCTGCAGCGTCAGAGAGGGAGGTTTGAAGGGTAGGGTCCCATTTGCTACTCCAGCTGTTGCTGTTGCCAGCACTGGCTGACCCTAATGATGAAGCGCGTTGACACTGTGGATGCCACTTGGGCCCAACACCCCAGGTGTGCTGCGCGAGCCAGGTNAGCCCCCGCCGTCGCGGCCGCAGCGGCCGCCGCCGCCGCCGCTGCCGCCGCAGCAGCTCCGCGCGTTGACCCGCCTCCACGCCCGAACTGCAGCTGGAGAGAGAGGCAGGCAGGGGGCAGGTTGTGCTCCCCGGGATCTAGCATCTGTCGGATATTGGTCAGGAATCTGCCACGCAGCCTGTTTCTTTCAACCCCGACGAGGCGCGGCTGTGGCGGAATTTCGGAACCTCCCCCAATGGACCCTGTCTCGGAACGCCCCGTCGCGACGAGCTTGCCTCAGTCTCCTTGATCTGGTGGCCCGCGACGCTCCCCGACGTCACCGTGCTTTCAAGAGCCTTGGCAAGCTGGCAAGCACCACTACCTGGTCACTGTCCTCCGACGTCTCCGACTCCTTTGGGCAAGCGCGGCCTTTGGACCTTGTTCACTTTGTTTCGAATGAGCTCACTTCATCGTTTCGGACTGGCCTTTAACAGCCATCATTACCCCTCGGAGGCTGAGGCGATTCTGTCATTTCTAATGTGCACGCTCACTGTCACCGACACTGTGCTTCGGCGACTGCCCTTGCAGTGCTGCCCCTTCACCACGCTTGCATCGAGTGCAGGAAACGTGGTGCTCATCAGCGAGGGTGTTTTGAGGATCGACGCCCTGCCGCGACGAGGACTTCAGTAGCTTGCCATGAAGCGCATCCCAGGAGCTGGCTTGTGCAGCCTGTCGCCAGGTTGCATCCGTGTGCTTGTTTAGAAAACCACCACATTACTATACTCATTTAGGGCCCTGTATCTGAAGGCTACTCTGCTTCCAAGTTGGGCTCAGTCAAACAGGAATCGTATCCAGTGATACCAAAAGATGCGAGCATCGAGGTATGTACATGCCATCACATGTCTGTAAGCAGTGACTTCAGTATTTGGCACCAAGAATGAAGTCTCAACATTGTTTGGTCTACTTGCCGTGCCCAAGCATTAACATCTGTTTAGATATGTGACAGCTGCTTGCATGAAATGTGCATGTGAGCCTAGCAAGGCTCTGCAAGCATCTTAGGATTAGAGTGCGTTGAGCTGTGGCTATTCCACGCAGTAGCAGAAAGATGACCTGCAAGCTAGAATACCGAGTGGTAGCACCCCAATGAGGGCAGAAATGGCACTCTTCAATGTACTTCAAGATATGTAAGGCATGATGCCCACTTGCCTGCATTATGGGTAGTAGCTTGGCAGCTTTTCGTGCATCCACTGGTTGAGGCCTCCAGTGACGTGGACAATATTCTCAAAGCCAGCTTGCCGCAGCTCCCAGATGGCCTTCAGCGAGCTGCAGGAAGCCCCTCAAGTATTAGACACTGGCTACCTGCCTGACATAGTGCAATCATGTGGCATCCTGGACAAACGGCAAGTCAGCCTTCTCCAACATGCAGAGCCAAGTACACGGGCTGATTAGCCTGCAACAAATGAGCTGTCCGACTTTCTTGCATGCCAGTCAGGACTGGCAGATGGTCAGCATTTGCCATTTGGGCAGTGCAGTGCCATGCTTTGATGCATGCACTTATGACTCTCTTGCACATTAGGCGTTCTGCCCATTTGAGCTCTTGTCCTATGAGCTCCCAGCATTCACATTGACACGATGACGTGGTCCCAAGCTACAAGAGTATTCTCTTACCGCGACTGCAGGCCAAATGTGCGCTCGGGATCCTTAAACTCCTTCTTCTTTAGGCCCTCCCTCCTGACAATCGTCTCTAGTGTGCCGCCCCGACCACACATCACCAGCACCTGCTTCTGCTTGTCACCACCCACGGCCTGCAGAGCCTGGGCAATGAAGTCCGGGTTCCTCTCTGTGGCAGAACTCCAGGTCAGAAGGGGCCCATGAGCTACTGATCCAACCTGGGTCAAGAATTATGCATGAGCATTGGTGGATCTGCGTTGAATCTGAAAGACTCGTTACAGTTGTGATGTATACCAAACATAAGCCACCAGCCAGAGTAGGACCAAACTTCAGAAGTAGTTCGCAATGAAGGTAAAGAGTTGGACATTGCATGCAAGCCACTTACCAGTTCCGGCAAAGTTGGTGAGAAGTGCATAACCAACTCGCCTGACAAAATGGACAAGAATGAGCAGAGTAAGCGTGCACTCACTAGCAGGGAAGAAGACACCAGATGCCTCAAGCAAGCAGCTTTCTAAGAGTGAGA
Source organism: Spirogloea muscicola (assembly GCA_009602725.1). Taxonomy (NCBI): domain Eukaryota; kingdom Viridiplantae; phylum Streptophyta; class Zygnematophyceae; order Spirogloeales; family Spirogloeaceae; genus Spirogloea; species Spirogloea muscicola. Next base: position 113,966 of record WELB01000286.1, on the reverse strand, counting down.
CGTTGTCTCCAATCGACATTGCCTGCGCTTCAACACCTTGTAAGAACTTGTCACATGTCATGGCCCTTTTGCCCATTGCCCCCAGGAAGCTCTTATCTGATGCTCACCGAAGGAAGGCCTTGGTATCATTGCCCTGAATCTGGCGGAAAAGCGGCGCACTGTAAGACCCCTCCGCGTACACCTGCAATCAAAGCAGCAGCCCCCTTCCTCACTGATAGGCAGGAAACAGATGCCCACCTCAGTGGAAACATCGCCCGGTGCCATGTAAGTTTGGGCATGCTCTGCACTCCCAAAGTTGCTCATCTGGAGCAAGGCAGAAGGTGAAGTCAAGCACTGGCACTCACGTCATTGAAGTCCCGTTCCTCGCGCACGTCAAGGAGGGTAGCCTTGCCTGCCTTGACACGCCTGTTTGCCTCCTGTACATCCATGCTGGGGAGGCCCTCCGCCGTCAGCTGCCGGTGAATCTCTGCCGCAATTTAGGAACAAGTCAGGGGCCAATTCAGACGACTCCTAGCCTGTGGTGCATTGAGGCACTGAAGCATCACCAAGCGTTTGTGCATGAGCTTGGGTAAGATGAGAAAGACTTTAAGACTTGAGATTGGATGGCCAATTCAGGTAATCAGGAGGATCACCAGGCCAGGCGGTGTACTGGAACTCGTCATCGAACCACGTCCCGACCTTGCCGCCCGTCAGCAGAAGGCCCTGCAGACAACAACAAGGCCGCAGAGATCAGCCTCGTATTGGGTTGCCAGCGACTGTGCCGCCACTGCTGGGGCCACCTCGGGCCGGAGCGCCCACCTCCTTGTACTTGGCCAGCTTGGCGTCAAACAGATGGTCCTTGACGAAGCGGTCGTAGAACCAGCCGTTGCGGCCATACGGCGCCTACGGCGCCACCGGCACAGCACGCGGACCATCACACGACAGCAGGTCAGGGCCAGCGACGGGCTCGATGGGCCGCGCTCCGTCGCGGCTGGCGACCAGCGACGGCGATGCAACCGTTGCCGACGTCCAGGCGGAGATCGCGACGCTGATGGGACGTAAGCATTGAGAAATCGTCGTCTTGGCCGACGAGCTCGCTGGCTCACAGCTGGCCGTCGAGACGTCGCAGCTCGCAGCTGCCATCAAGTGGAGCGGCGCTGGGACGAGCCTCAGACGGCGGCGATGCGACGGTAGCGGGGCCGTCTCCTACCTTCTCCGTCGCCGCGGTCTCCTCCGTCTTGACGGCCCTGGCCGCGCCCGCGCGCCGGAGCCGCCGGGGGGCAGGGGCGGTGCTGCGACGGACCNCGTGGCGGGCGCCGAAACCGCCATGGCGGAGCTGCTCCGGCGGCGGCGGCGGCGGCGGCGGCGGCGGCGTCGGCGGCGGGGGCGGAGGTCCCACGTGGCCAAGCTCACGCCAGGGAGGTTGGGGATGACGGGACGGGACACACTGGAATCGGGCTGACGGAGATTAGTGTAAGGAAGAACAGCGCTTCCGAATTGACCTGTGAGAGGCCACTTCTTCTGTGAGAGGCCAGCCAAAAAGCATGGGACAAGGTCGGGAGGGGCCGGATGGCGCATAAAGCAAGATACTAGTTGCTACTATTTTATGGAGTGATGGAGGGCCTGAGTGGCCAAGTACGAAGGCAAGCACAGTGACAGATGTACATCACCGGCCGCTAAGCTGACCTGCTCCGTAACCACGAGTTAGCACGAAGAGGTCGCTAAACTGATGCCCGAATGTCGGACGGCAATTGCCATGCCCTTGTGACACCAGCTACGGCTCGACCAGCTTTCTGGTTCAAAGCATGAGTCTGAGCTCGCTGCAAAAAGGCTCACACACAACGTCGCAAACGCTGACGCTGCAGGGCGCCGGCACAACCTGAGCCTTAAAGAGGCAAGCTTCCCAAACCCCCCGGCTGCTGAGCAGGGGATGTTGAGCACCCAGTGGCCACTTGAGTCACTGTGCGTGCTTAAAGCGCTCCTCGGCCTCTTCGGACTTAGTAGCATTTCTTTTCGAGCCTGGCCAAGCACAGCCGTGCCCTCTACTGGAAGAGTCATTCTCCTTGAGCGGGACAGAAGCCTCATACTAAAGTTGGAGAGCTCCTTGCTTACAGGCGTCCAGCTTTTCAGACGTTGTACAGTCCTTTCCCTTCAGCTGGCCTCTCACAGCCATTGCCTTACGTTAAGAGAGCTGTTTCCTCTTACCTGCCACCAGTCAGGCCAACTTAAATGGCTGACTCACAATTGCCAAGTCTTATTATAGGGGAATGCTCTCGCTCTGAGGAGCCACATCCGCTGGTGCTGATACCCGTCACTGACCCGGTTTTTTAGGCTGGCCTCTCTTAGCCACTGTCTGTGGTGGACCTGTGGGCGACCTCCTAAGCTTCGATAAGACAGGCGCAGTCTGCACCACAGTTCATACATGTCCTGCGGCCGTTGGAGGTCTTTTGCCTTGCACCTCCAAGCGGGTCACTGAGCAAGCTGCTGTGTTGGACTCGCTCCATGGGGCAAGGCAAGAATACATTCCTCATACGGAAATAGAGCAATACTCTTAGTGCTAGTATATGGTCGCCTTTATCTGTTTCTGAGGCTGTTGTCGAGTGGGCATCTAGAAGACTGGCCAGTCGCACGCCTTTGGGTCCTCGTCGCCTCCAGCGCATCTCCCACCGCGGTGGGGGGAAGAAGAGCCACCTCCAACGAGTATATGGCCGTCGAAAGCCAGCCCCGAAGCCAGCACAAGCCAAAAGCCAGCACAAGCCTTGAGCTCAGCAGCAAGCCCGGGGGTCGGTGTGTGGGTGGAGGAGCCTTCTATAAGAAGAGTAGGTCGTGACTGGCCAGCCCCAGAGAGTGTACAAAGGGGTTGGTTGGTTTGGTTGGTTGGTTGGTTGGTTGGCCCGAAAGAAAGATCAGCAATAGCCACGGCACAACATTGCGAGCTCAACTAGAGAGCACGCAGAGAAGAGCTCTTCCAACAAATATTTGTGAGAGGCCAGCCCAGAAGAATGTACAAGGTCAAAAGCAGGCGAGTTTGGACCTACTTACTAAGCGTGGCTCCACTCTCTCGTGCTTTAGCTTGCCCAAACGACTGGCTCCTTCCGGAGCCTACTCGGGTTGCAGTTTGCACCTCCCCTGTTCGAGTCGTCAAACGCATGAATTGGAACCAATGATTCGATGAGCTGCAGGCACATACAATTTGCGAGGCACGCCACTTGTGGTGTGGGTCAAGGCTCTTGCTCTATAATAAGGAAAAAGCAAGCAACATCGCGAAACACATAGAAGACCAAAGGCAGTCTATGGCTAGCCCTCCCAAAAGGAGTGTCCGTCCTAGTAAGCTTACAGGGAGTCGTCTCAGGGTGCGGTATAGGCTGCTTAAAAGAATCTCTTCAGATGAATGGCAATGTTGGCATGACTTGCAGGGCATGTGATCCTAGAGCGCGTGCTGCCAGGGGCCATTGAGCATCGGGAATTGTGCTTGGAGCAGCCTCTCCGGTACCCCCCCCCCATCCTTTCACCGGCCACCCATCCTTGGCACCAGATTGGCTGGCCCTCAGAATCGCTCTCTCGGGTCAGCAAAATTCTCATTCCTTTGCTGCATTCCGCCGTCACATTCACGAATTTGGATCTTGACTGGCCAATCACCGCTTCTGCCACTAAAAGCCCAAGCTGGTAGTGCTTTGCTGTGCTCTACGTTGACGCTGTGCCAGCTGCATTGAGCATGCCTCACACTTCTCAGCCCTCAAGCCTACTTCTAGTGGCCTTGCACAAGCTGAGGGACTGGCACGAGGCAAGGATCTCGTAGGTGGCACCCATGCTGCCGTCCAATATGCCTTCTCCTCAGCTGCACCTGCTCGTGGGCTCCTATCCAGCTTTCTACTTCCTCGCCTGACGGGTGATCTGTATGTATTGATAAGAATGCATCTGTGCATCGTGGCTGTGAGCTGCTGTTCAGCGTTAGCCCCTCTCTTTCCTAACAGCTCGCACTCCTTTCTCCGGCCCTTCCATACCTTGTTCTTCCTTTTTGGACTAGCCTCTTACAGCCATGCCTTCTTTTGGAAGCGCTGTTTGTCGCTCCAGACCTCCAAAAGTCTCGTCCTTGTTCAACATCCTCAGGCTGGCCTCAAAGAGCCATTGCCCCCTATTAAACGAGCTTCTTCTTCCCTGGCCATCATCGAAGTGCGCGCTGTGGGTGCACTAAGTCAGGCCACTGGCTTCCGTGCCGGCTCTCCATATTAGCCCGTCAACTGTTAGCGTGCTTCAGCTGTGCTTTCGCCCTGCTACCTTCATCCTCCACTGACTAAGGCTTCAATTTGTGTAGTCCCTGTTTGCACTGGTTTTGTAATTACTCGGCTTGGCTTCCCTTTTAGTCATGTGCACAGCGTGCCTTCGCCCAGTAAGTTATACAAATTGTTGAAAACTTGCATTGGAGCCCACTCCTCTGTAGCCACCGCCACATTTTGGAAAAATAAGGAAGCTCTTCCAAGGGGGGCGAGGGCTGGGAGAGGCCAGCTCAAAAAGAATGGACGAAGTCCGGAGGGGTGGGAAAGCTGTCTTCCTGAAGCAAAGAAGCTACACCGTCTGTAGCTGCAGCTACTCAGCCGGCTCTTCCCTTGCCGCCAGGCTCCAGGCTCTGTACTACCTCTTTCCAATCTCTTTTCTGGGCTGGCCTCTCGTAGCCACCGCCCTCTCAAGGAAGCGTCTTTCTGTATGGTAGCACGCAAGCGCCTCAAGGCCGGCGCACGAACAACGCGCGCCCTGGTCGGGTCCTGTCGGTTGATGGGCCTGGCACCTCCAAGCCGGCAGCGGGGGTTGCGCACAAACCGCGCGCCGGCATCTGACGGGGGCTGGGTCTTGCTTCTCACTTTCGCCATTCTTATCTCCTAGCTGCACTCACCGCCATCGCCCTCTACTTTTTCATTATTATAGGCCCGTCCATCATTTGGCCCCTTCGAATTGTCGGTTCTTTCTCGGGCTGGCTTTTGACAGCCCTTGCCCCCATTAAGGAGCATGCTTCTTAAGGCCGTCGGCCCCACTTCTGAAAAAGCTTACTATATGCCAGCAGCTCTGGCTAGGAAGAGGAGAGGCAAAGAATGCGGCTGCTGATATCAAAGGAGCGGCTGTAGAAGCCAGTCAGGTGCTCCGCGGGAGGGGGGGGGGGGAAAAAAAAGCTGACC
>WELB01000286.1:80375-93694 GCA_009602725.1 Spirogloea muscicola | reverse complement strand
TTCTCCTGCTCCGAGTTACTCTGATCTGCTGTTGCTCACACGTGGATACTGAGCAGCCATCTGCATCTCCCTCTGCACCATCTTGCACTTTGTAGTGTAGTCCTTTTTCAGCACCTCTTTCTTTGGCTTTGAACATTGTCCATTCTTTTTGGGTTGGCTTTGCCAGCCCCTCTTCTCAATGGGCGAGCACCTTCTTTCGTGGAGGGGCAGCTGCGAGCCCGCCCTGGGGAGCACATCTTCAGCCTGCGGCCCGGCTTCCCGAGCTGGACGACATGCAGCTGTCGTTGGCCATGTTGACCAAGGCCATTGGGCAGCGGCCCCAGTACTTGACGCGGACCACTCCGCCTTCCCCAGGGGCGTTGGCGGCGTACGCGGATTTTGATGCAGGCATGGTGGCGAGCTTGGCGGCCCTGGTCCGCCACCAGGGCTTCCTCCAGTCGCCAGCCGCTATCCACCAGGCGGCGCTACCCCTCAGCCACGGTGGTCTCGGCCTGCGCCCGCTCGCCCGTTCTTGCCGGGCTGCATACCTCGGCAGCTGGGCGCAGACTGCCGCCTCCGTGGCCCCGCGCTTCATGGTCCATGGCCGGCGTGCACTGGAGCAGGCGGTGGTGGAGGTCGACATGGGCCCGCTGCCGTTCCAGGTGTCGCTTCGCTCCGCCCACCAGGAGCTGCTCGCGGCGCACCCGGACCTGGCAGGCCAGGCGGTCTCCTTCGCGCACCTCGCGCACACCGCTGACCTGCGCGTCCAAGCGCGCTTCGCGGCTGTGGTCGACAAGGCCGCCTACACCATCGCCGTGCTGGCAGCTCCCCGAGGCCGACTCGCGCGGGCGCGCGAGACTTCAATCGGCCTCCTCCCCGGGGGCAGCGGCGTGGCTTCAGGCCCTCCCCATCAATGACGCCCTCGCTCTCCCTGATGAGGTATTTCGCACTGCCGTCCACCGGCTCCTGGGGCTGCCGCCTCCATGTCTCCAGGGCGTGCGTCAGTGTGTATGCGGCGAGCGAGGGGCCGAGTCTGGGGAGCTGGCCGCTCAGTTTCTGCGCTGCGCCCACGGCGGCGAGCGGACAGCGGCCCACGACCGCCTCCGCGATGCGATGCATGGCATCCTGTTGGAGGCTGGCTTCTCCGTGGCAGCGGAGCACTCCGGCATCATGCCGATCCAGGAAAGGGCTGACGGTCTCCACGCCCGGCGTGTAGACCTGGTGCCCACCCCACAGGCCTGCAGGCCACGTCTTCTCCTGGACGTGGTGACCACCGACGCATACGACCGCTCACACTCAGCCCAATGTGCCACATAGGCTGGGTATGCGGTCGCCTGCGCCGCTCGTGCTAAAGAGCTGAAGTACGCAGACCATCCGCGGGAAGATGAGTTCTTCCCATTGGCAACTGACACCCATGGGGCGCTGGGCGCTCGGTGGCTCGAGCTGCTCACCCGGCTCGCCCGCCAAACCGTCGCCCGTCGCTTCCATGGGGAGCCGGTCGACTTTCCTGCAGCCGAGTCGCCGGCGCAAGTGTATTGAATGCGCCTGGCCGTCTCGCTGCAGAGGACTATGGCCCGGGCGTTGCACCTTCGTGCCGGCAGAGCCCTCGCTGCTGCCTCTGGCTCTGGCCAGGGGACCCTTTTCCACGAGCCTAGCATCTCCGACCTGCGGCTGCTTAGCAGAGGTTTCTGAGTGATTCGTAGCTGCTTTGTTTCTCTGTGTGCTTGTTTTTCTTAGCGCTTCCCCTGGCCCCCTCCTCGTACTCTGTTCAATTTTTGGGCATTCTTTTCCAGCCCCTATCCTCAATGGGCGAGCACTTTCTCTAAGAGCCTTCCAGGAGCCTTGCATCTCGGAGCTGCGGCTGCTTTGCAGGGGTTGCTGAGTGATTCGTAGCTGCTTTGTTTCTAGTTGTGCTTGTTTTCCCTATGGGTTTTCCCTATGGGCGAGCAATGGGCGAGCACTTTCTTCTTTTCTTAGCGCTTCCCCTTCGTACGTCGTACTTTGTCCATACCTTTCTGAACTCCCAGACAGCCTCTTTCGCACAGCGCTCCACCACCACCTCGGCTCCCCCACCCCATGCTTGGCTGGCATCCGCCAGTGCGAGTGTGGCCACATTGCCGATGACAAGCTCAATTTAGCTGCTCATATGCTGAGATGTGTTGAGGGGGTTGAGCGCATTGCCTTCCACGACTTACTCAGGAACAATATGTTTAAAATTGTGCGAGAGGCGGGTATCATCCGGCGATGGAGGTGTCCGGCGTCATGCCAATCTCCTCAAGGCGCGGCAAGCCATACGTGCGCGTCTGGACGTGGTCGCCACCCCCCCGGGCGGTGGGCCTCGTCTGCTCCTGGACGTGGTGCTGATCGACGCGAACAAGGCTGGCGCACCCACGTTAACAGTGTCTGGCTGGGCCACGTCCAGCGCGGAGCGCAAGAAGAAAATGCGTGTATATTAAGAGATGGGGCAAGAAGGAGCGGCACTACCAGGACCATCCCGAGGGGACCATCTTTATCCGTGTGCCATGGATATCTACGGAGCCTACGGCGTAAAATGGTCCTCCCTGATCCAGCATCAGGCCCGGCTGGTTGATGCGCGTCGTTGAAGTCGGGGGGGCAGCTTGGGCCACTCTAGCATTCCGCAGGCCTTAGTTGCATAGTATAGAATGCGGCTCTCACTTAGTTTGCAGCGCTCGCAAGCCTTGGCTCTTCATCAACGTGCAGGGCGCGCTTAAAGTCAGGCCTCCGGCTTTCGTGGCGGCGCTCCAGCTCCCCAAGTTAGCTTGTCGGATTTGTTTGTGCTCACCCGTGGGTACTGATGTCACCTTAGGCACCTTGGCTTCGGTTTCCTTATTATGTAGCCCTGTTTAGTTTGCCCTCTAATCTGCCTGAACAATGTGTCGGCTTGAATTGGCCTCCATTTCATTTCATGTGCCCCGCGCGTCTTCTCTCTTTTGGGCGAGCTCCTCTTTTCCAGCCCCTATCCTCAATGGGCGAGCACTTTCTTCTTTGTACCTGGCCACACCCCCTCCCCCTCAGCTCGATACACACTCCATCTTTCCGGCGACCTCCGGCTTTCGTCAGGGCGCGTCTTTCCGCCGACTAGCTACTCAGACTTGCATCTCCTGACTAGAGGCCACTGAGCGTGCCCCTATCCGCTTCCGAATGCGTTTGGCCATCTCGATGCAGCGGTCCCTGGCCTTTGCTTGCGCGCAGGCCGAGCTTTGGCGGCGGCCTCCGGCTTCCGTCAGGGCGACGTATTTCCGCCGGCTAGCTACTCAGACTTGCATCTCCTGACTAGAGGTTACTGAGCGTTCCCTGGCTGATGTCTTAGTCCTAGTCCTTCGTACAACTGACTGCTTCAACTCCGGCTCCTTCAGACCTTGTACAATCCTTTGGGCTGGTTTTTCCCAGCCACCAGTCAATCGGGCCGCGCTTTCTTTATCCTCAATAGGCGAGCACTTTCTTCTCCCTGGCTGGTGTCTTAGTCCTAGTCCTTCTTCCCCTGGCCCCCTTCTCGTACTCTGTTCATTCTTTTTTGGGCTGGCTTTTCCAGCCCCTATCCTCAATGGGCGAGCACTTTCGTAGTCCGACGCACTCCGGATCCTTCAGCCCTTGTCAAATTCTTTTTTGGGCTGGCTTTTCCAGCCCCCATCCTCAATGGGGCGAGCACTTTCTTCTATGGGCTAAGCTTCCCTGGCTGATGTCTTAATCCTAGTCCTTCGCACTCCGGCTCCTTCAGACCTTGTCCATTCCTATAGAAAAGCGCGGCCAGATTGACTGGTGGCTGGGAAATGCCAGCCCAAAGGAATGGACAAGGTCTGAAGGAGCCGGAGTGCGAAGGACTAGGACTAAGACATCAGCCAGCAATAGGAAGTCAGATGAGCCGAGGGGAGGAAGAAAACAGCTCTTCCAGAGTTACAGCAAGTTGGAAGAGCCATCCCGCTGCGCAAGCCAGAGGCTGCGGAAGGGCGCAACCAGCTCGGCGGTGCAAAGCAAGCGCTTGGGACCGCTGGCTCGGGGTCACTAAGCTCCCATTCGTTGTGGTCTCTTGCACAGCTGTGTAGGATGAGCTGGAACTTTGGCGCCTCTCTGCCCTTTGGACCTGCAGGCTGGCTGCAACGCCGCTGGCTCGCTAGCTCAGGTCTACTGAATGCGCCTGTCCATTTCCCTCCAGCGGTCCATGGCCCACGCCTTGCACCTGCGTGCTGGCTGTGCTCTAGCTGCAGCCTCTGGCTTTCGTCAGGGGGATTGCTTTCCGGCTGCTAGTCTTTCGGATTCGCGGCTCCTCACTCGTGGTTACTATGTGTTTCATCCAACCGGACAAGCTCTGAGACAGCCCTCTTGGCCTCTTCGGACCCTGTCAATTTTTAATTCGGGCTGGCTTTTCACAGACCTTGCCCCCTCGGAGAGAGCCACTTCTTTGGACCCTTGATAATTCTTCCTGGGCTGGCCATTCACACAACATGCACGGCATCTTCGTGGAGGCGGGCGTCACGGTGGCCGCCGAGACTTCATCAATCATGCCGCTCCAGCAGAAGGGCGACGGCCTTCACGCCCGGCGAGTCGACCTACTGGCCATTTTGATGGCTGGTGGACCGCGCTTTTTCGTGGACGTGGTGACTCATGACGAGTTCGACCGTGTCACCCCACTCTCTCTGCCTCCAAGGCAGGGCATGCGGCGGCCAGTGCCGCCAGAGGGAAGGAAGCAAAGTATGCTGACCATGAGGGAGGACAAGTCGTCCCCCCCGCCATTGACGCATGCAGGGGCGTCCTTTGCTCGGTGGCTCGCGCACCGGCTAGCGCGCAGTGCGGTGTCCAGATGTCACCAAGGGGAGCAGGCCAGTTTTACCGTGGCAGGCTCTCTCTGTCTCTCCAGGTGCATCGCGGGCGCCTGTCAGTACCGCTGCAGCGCTTCTTTCTTCTTCAAAGGCATGCGCGTGGCATCCGCGCTTTGGCTGCAGCCTGTGGCTTTGGACAGGGGACCGCTACCCGGAGACTAGTCTCTCAGACCTGCGGCTGATCAGCAGGGAGCATTGAGCACCCAGTGGCCACTTGAGTCGCTTGTGCTTCAACGCTTGTTCTGGCTCCTTCGCTTCCTGGTCATTCCCTTTGTTCTGGGCTGGCCGATCACAAAATTATCGCCCTCTACTGGAAGAGAAGTGGCTCTCCCAATGGGGGCAAATGGCGCTCGGCTCCGAGGAGCCCTCGAGCGGGCTCCCCGGTAGCAGGCCAGCGAAGCGGGATGGCTGGCCCAGGAGCGCGGCGGACGAGCGCGCCACCAAGGTAGCCCGGCGGCAGCAGTCGCCCGGCGAGGTGTCCACTGCGACTGCGGCGGCGGCGGCGGCGGCGGCGGCAGAAGGCCCCCGCGTGGTGCCCAGCCTGGCGGCGGGGGCCACGCCGGCCGATGCGCTCCGCTCTGCCGGCGGCAACCTCTCCCTGTGGAGCCCTGGCACTGGCAGCTCTCTGCTTACCCACGAAGGCGCGGCACACTCTGCCGCAGCTGCAAGCTCTTCGGGCACTCCTGCCGTGCAGGCAAGCACACGGCCCGGATCCTCTGCTCAGCACCCATGCCGCTCTAACTTTGAGGTGCCGATAGCATGTTGGCTGACATCCGCGCGCGCGGAGTACAGGGCGAAGACGGCGGCTTGCGCCGTGCGACCCTGGCGCCGGTGGATCGGCAGGAGCAGCTGGTGCCTCAGGTGGCGCTGGACGACGTGGGCGGCGGTGGCTCTGCCCGCGGCGTCCCTGCACCACAGCGTGGCGGCCATGCAGAGCAGGCCCAGCAAGCGTGGCCGCAGCTGGGCAATGGCTGCTGGCAAGGCGGCCCTCAGGCTGTGGCGGCGCAGTGGGTGACTGCGGCCTCGGTCCCCGCAGTGGGCGGCTTGCTTGCAGCAGCCTCGCCGCCCGGGCGGCACGGTCACGCGTCCGGCGTCGGCGCCCATGGCATTTGGTGGGGGGGCAAGGCAGGAGGTCTGGCCGCGCTGCCGAGCCCGTCACTGCGTCCGGCAGATGAGCACTTGTGCCGCTCACCTGCAGCGCAGCCTCATCTCCGGAGCGGGGAGTTCGCCGACGCCGCCTGCTTCACCCCCCAGCTCACGATGGCGGCAGCAACGGCAACGAGCCCCATGGTGCCGGCCATGGTGGACTCCAGTGGCGGCGTGTGGCTCCAGCATGTCGCGTCGCCGGTGCCGTACGCCCTCCCCGCGCCGCAGCCGTTCACGGTGTACCCCGGGCCATGGCCGGCAGCCGTGGGCCAGCAGAGCTGGCTTGGCATGCGGGGCTCGCCGGCCGTGTTCTCCGACTACAGCAGCTTCCCTGCTGCCGTGAAACTGTCGACAGGGGCCCCAGACGCTGGACCATGGTGGCACCAGGGCGGCTCGCGCTGCTCCTTTGGCGGCCTGCCCGGCATGGCAACTGCTGCTGCAGCAGCGCCGCGGCCGCCGTTCAAGAAGCCGCCGCCGCTTGTGCTGCTTCGTGACAGCGCCACGATGGAGCTGCGCCTTGTGACAGCCGAGGAACGCGACCGGCAGGTGGCACCCGCCGCAACGGCTGCGGCACAGGGTGCTGCAGCGAGCTCGTCCGACGAGGACGCGCAGAGTGCGGGGACCCCCAAGGCGGCGTCCCATAGCCAGGGCCACTGCCAGCGGCGAGGTGGAGGTGGCGGAGGGAGGCGGAACGGTGGCGGCGGCGCCGGGGGCGCCACTAGTGGAGGTGCTGCTTCGAGCGGAGCAAGGCCTGCTCCTGGCAAAATGGGGTCACGAGGCGAGCCGCCGGGCTCGAGTGACAGGAGGGTCGGCGGCAGCGGCGGCAACGGAAGTGACGCAAGCCGGAGCAGGAGTGCGGGTCAGAGCAGGAGTGGGAGCAGGACCAGTGGCGCCGGTGCAGGCCCGAGGGTGGCCATTTCACGTGGCCTGCCTCTCAGCAGATTACGCACTGGGCATTCTCTGGAGACCTCTGCCGGTGCTACTGATGCACAACGGCAAGGCGGCAATGAAGTGAAGGCGGCAGCACCGGATGGCTGCGGTTATGATGCTCGGCAGCCCGGCGAGGAGGTGGCAGACGCAGATGAGATGGATGTGGACAACCGCGCTGCCCCGGTCAGTGTCGGAGGGGAGCTGGAGGAGGAGCAGCCGGGGTCACCCGCAGCGGCCTCAGCGGAGGAGGCCAGCAATGCGGGCTTGACTGCGGCGAGTGAGACGGTTGACAGTGGGGAGGAAGTAGGAACGGCAGACCAGAGGAGCAGCCACTCCCCCCGGAGGGCTGCACCTGTTGCCAGGTTGCGGCCAACGCTAGCCAAGCGCTCGCTGCGGGAGTCGCCGCACCAGGTGGTACCACAGCTGCCGCCTGCTCAGCGGCAGCTGCGCGCTGGCAGTGGCCCGCCTGGTCTCAGTGGGCTGGACTTGTCCGCCTGCAAGCCGGCTATCATGCTCTGACACGACCATCAATACATGCTGCAGCACCTGCCGCTGTGCGTGTGACGTATTTCATGCCTACCCACTCGATTGCTAAGTCTAAGCAGTCCTTCGGTCTGCATGGGAGATGTCACCCACATCTTGCTCAGACATACTCTTTGGATTTATTTGTGCATGCATCCCTCTCACGATTTGATACATGTCTTATATCAATCCTGCTCTGCGGCCCATGCCGCGTACTCTCATTGTAGCGAGTAGTCCACCCAGTGCTGAGGAATGGCACAGACTGTCTGATGGACTTTACCATCCTCATTCTAGATTCATCTCTGCTTTGCGTGCATGTGGCCCGCAGTCATAGAACTGTGTGGAGTGGTGTTTTCCAATGCCTATCTCATTGAGCAATTTTACTACTAGTCTTCTTGATATAAAGTCATTGCAGCTGCATGTGCTGGCCTTGCACAAGTAAGCCATTTTACCAGGAGAGGCCTGGTGAGAAGGCTGGTGAGAAGGCTGGTGAAAAGGATTGGTGGAAAGGCACTATAAGAGCAGAGGAAGTGGGGAAGTGGTGATCTGCTCGTATGAGCAGCTTATACTCGTTCAGGCTTGCAAAACCTACAGTTGAATCTTCAAACAATAGGCCTCAAATGTCAGGGACAGCCCCTGCATTCTGGGCATTGTCTAGACATCAGAGACTTTTGAATACATTTCGAAGTGATACACTGAACCAATGGCTGGAAACTAATGACTCCCGCACCTGCATCGACTGGAGTAGCTCAGCCAAGTGTAGCAGGGTGTGGGTGTTTATGCTGACAAATTCTCAACAGGCAGCTCCATGTGGACTTTCGTGAACAAGTACAGGAGTGGGACCCTGAGCAGTGCTTCTGTCCCAGTCTATCTTTGGTCAAAGGAGCAGTGTGGGCACCAATGCACGAGCTACCCATGCAGATTGACATCACACTGCAGTTGCACAGTGAAACCTGAGCACCCTAAACCCACGGTCGCTTGGCAATGTGAGGCCCTCTGCCACCAGGCAAAGTCTGGCTATTCCTGATAGAATGAATGAATGTATGGGGAATATACAAGGCAACTCAGCAGCAGCAGGTTGAGCTACACGCACACACTCTTAACTGAAGTAGTCGGGTATCTTCTGCCTGCACATGATGTTAAAATACAGGTGCCCACAAATCCTGCATCTGAGTCACATGCTGCTTGCAGGTCACGACCGCTCCTCCAGGGAAGCAGGAGCATCTTGCTTGATGACATCTCGCAATCCCCTCGTCAGCTTTCACAGGCCGTACACAGGCTGCTGGAAAGCCGAGGGAGGGAGGCCCATGTCCTTGGCGTGCTCAGGCCGGCAAAGCATGGTGTTGGGAAGAGCACCGCCTGCAATCCGCGCCATCTCGATTCCCGAAAGCATGAAGTGACCCAGCTGGAGGCTGCTGTCCACGAGCGCCGTCAAGTCAGGAGCCGACATGGACAGCGATAAAGTGCCTAGCTTCTTCTCAGCCAGCTCAGACTCCGCGGCCTCAGCATTGGCAGCAGCAGCTGCAGCCATGTTGCCACCTGCGCTGGCGAGGTTGGCAATGCTCCTGCAAAGTAATGATGAGACGGCTCAACAATCAGGCAAGGCAAAGCACGAAAATGCAGCAAAGGCACTGAGGAGTGATGTCCTCAAACTCTAGAGGGGAGTGCGCAATGCAGCCTGGGCAAGCGAGCGTGCTGGCATCAGCGAGCTGCCGAGTGCTGCAAAGGCCTGGTTCGTCGATGAGAGTATGCTTTCGCTCACTTGCTACGGGGCATCTCCTTCTGGAGAGGCTTGTCAAGGTCTGCCGACTCGATGAATCTGTCGGTGGCAGCCTCCCAGGACAAAAGGTGGCGCTGCTCCGCTGTCAGCGGCACTGGATCCCTTGCGACAGCCTCCTGGACCTTCTCTACAAACTCCTGCAATACCAAAAGCATTCACCAAGATTGCCTCACACAGCTAGCCTCGCAGGCATGTCATGCACCTCTTCAACTTCCACGCTGCCACCTCGATGCACCAAGGCCTGTGTCCACACATGCTCGGGGAGATCTGTGGTGGTGACCCACATGCAGCCCTTGATGATGCACACGAGCGAGAAGCAGTCAGTGAGAACGAGCAGATGCTTCCGCAGAATCGGCAACAGACCGCAGCTGATCTCACCTGCCCAGTCTTGTAGATCAAGCAGTTGGGGAAGCTGCGGAAGAACTCGTTGGAGGGATGATCCGCGCACACGACCAGCTTGCCCATGGCCAGCGCCTCCGCGGTGGTGGTGCACACGACGTCGCTGAGTGAGGGGTTGATGAAGACCTTGTACTGCTGCAACATGGCGTCCGCATGGTCGCGGCCTTTGTGGAAGCGCATGCGCAGCTTGCGGGCCTGTGCTGTCGCCTGCACCTCCCCCGAGTCCTCCCCAGTGCCAAAGACATCCACCTGCGAGCAGAGATGGCGACCCTCCTCCACGCTTCAGGAGTGCGCGCAGATCAGCGGGGCATGCAACACGCAGCAGCCACACAGTAGATGCCACTCCGAAGTAGGTGGGTGAGCAGCGGTCGCAGGATGGGCTCCAGGGGCTCAGTCAGGTTCACGTCGACACCTTGAGCGAGCCCAGCGTGGCCTTGTTCTCCGCCAAAAGGTCCACCAGCTCCCGGTACCCCTTGCTCCACACCATCTTGCCGAGGTAGTATGCGCCGCGGTTGAAGACAGGGCGGCCCTCCAGCTTGGCTGATGCCACGCGCTCGCCAATGTCCAGGAACTTGGGGCACACGCCGTGCACGTTGCACACCATGGACCTCGGCAGCTCCTGCGTCGCCGCCGACAGGCGCAGGACCTGGCGGCAGGCACTGGCATACGTCACGCTCATCGGCAAGACCAGCAGCTATCGCGCCCCGAGGGCCATCGCATGTCTGGCGGCGCGGAGAGATCCAGGGAGGCGGGCCCAGAGAGGAGCTCCACCTTGTGACAGTAGGAGCGAGCGAGCCAGTTGTTGACGTGCTCGAGGACGAAGGCCTGCGCGGCTCCGTTCTTCTCGCGCCGCACGTACTCCAGGTAGTTGGTGTGCACGACGCCGACGACGTGCTGGAAGCGCTTGGTCCACCGCTGGCCGTGGTGGTACCATGTCAGGTGCTCGGGCTCCTCCAGCACCGCGACGTCCGCCTCCGTCT
This sequence comes from Spirogloea muscicola, assembly GCA_009602725.1. Lineage (NCBI taxonomy): Eukaryota > Viridiplantae > Streptophyta > Zygnematophyceae > Spirogloeales > Spirogloeaceae > Spirogloea > Spirogloea muscicola. Next base: position 83,120 of record WELB01000286.1, on the reverse strand, counting down.
CCGGCACAAAGTCCATGATGTCGCCGACCGCCAGGATGCTGCGCTTCTCCGTCGAGAACTGAAGAGCTCACAGGCGACACCGACAAGAAGGTCAGCCTCCTCGGCGGACTCCTTCAGTGCCGCGACCACCGAGGACAGTGCACACGGCAAACAAAGGCGATCCTCGGCTGGTTGGTGGCGGGCGCACCCGGCCCGGGTAGAAGGAGATGTCGAAGTTGGAACGGAAGCCGACGCGCTGCTCCAGCCAGTCGCGCACGTACACCTCCTGCTCGGCAGGGGATTGGAAGGTGAGGCTGTTGGGGTACACGAGCGCCTGGTCCTTGGCCGACAGCCACGGCACGAGCAGCGTGACGCGCTGCTTGCCCGCCTTGGCCAGGTACGCGGCGCGCAGCAGCGGGTTGACGGCCGTGCCCGTCATCCAGGGCAGGCTGGCGGTGGTGACGATCGCGACGCGGCGGCGCTCCTCCCCCTCCTCCTCCCCCTCCTCGGGGACGGTCCGGCGGCGGCGGCGGCGGCGGCGGCGGTCGCCGAAGAGGCCGCCGCGGTAGCGGTACCCGGTACTCTGGATGACGCGCGACATGTGCGCGTCGCACTGCTCCGCGCTGGGCAGCAGCGGCCGGCCTCCGGCGTCGAGGCGGAAGGTCGGGAAGAGCTTGACGTCCTCGCCGGCGGCGAAGGCGGCGGCGGCGGCCGGGGAGCCCGGCGGCGGCGGCGGCGGACCAGGCGCTCGTGTACCCCAACAGCCTCACCTTCCAGTCCCCCGCCGAGCAGGAGGTGTACGTGCGCGACTGGCTGGAGCAGCGCGTCGGCTTCCGTTCCAACTTCGACATCTCCTTCTACCCGGGCCGGGTGCGCCCGCCACCAACCAGCCGAGGATCGCCTTTGTTTGCCGTGTGCACTGTCCTCGGTGGTCGCGGCACTGAAGGAGTCCGCCGAGGAGGCTGACCTTCTTGTCGGTGTCGCCTGTGAGCTCTTCAGTTCTCGACGGAGAAGCGCAGCATCCTGGCGGTCGGCGACATCATGGACTTTGTGCCGGAGACGGAGGCGGACGTCGCGGTGCTGGAGGAGCCCGAGCACCTGACATGGTACCACCACGGCCAGCGGTGGACCAAGCGCTTCCAGCACGTCGTCGGCGTCGTGCACACCAACTACCTGGAGTACGTGCGGCGCGAGAAGAACGGAGCCGCGCAGGCCTTCGTCCTCGAGCACGTCAACAACTGGCTCGCTCGCTCCTACTGTCACAAGGTGGAGCTCCTCTCTGGGCCCGCCTCCCTGGATCTCTCCGCGCCGCCAGACATGCGATGGCCCTCGGGGCGCGATAGCTGCTGGTCTTGCCGATGAGCGTGACGTATGCCAGTGCCTGCCGCCAGGTCCTGCGCCTGTCGGCGGCGACGCAGGAGCTGCCGAGGTCCATGGTGTGCAACGTGCACGGCGTGTGCCCCAAGTTCCTGGACATTGGCGAGCGCGTGGCATCAGCCAAGCTGGAGGGCCGCCCTGTCTTCAACCGCGGCGCATACTACCTCGGCAAGATGGTGTGGAGCAAGGGGTACCGGGAGCTGGTGGACCTTTTGGCGGAGAACAAGGCCACGCTGGGCTCGCTCAAGGTGTCGACGTGAACCTGACTGAGCCCCTGGAGCCCATCCTGCGACCGCTGCTCACCCACCTACTTCGGAGTGGCATCTACTGTGTGGCTGCTGCGTGTTGCATGCCCCGCTGATCTGCGCGCACTCCTGAAGCGTGGAGGAGGGTCGCCATCTCTGCTCGCAGGTGGATGTCTTTGGCACTGGGGAGGACTCGGGGGAGGTGCAGGCGACAGCACAGGCCCGCAAGCTGCGCATGCGCTTCCACAAAGGCCGCGACCATGCGGACGCCATGTTGCAGCAGTACAAGGTCTTCATCAACCCCTCACTCAGCGACGTCGTGTGCACCACCACCGCGGAGGCGCTGGCCATGGGCAAGCTGGTCGTGTGCGCGGATCATCCCTCCAACGAGTTCTTCCGCAGCTTCCCCAACTGCTTGATCTACAAGACTGGGCAGGTGAGATCAGCTGCGGTCTGTTGCCGATTCTGCGGAAGCATCTGCTCGTTCTCACTGACTGCTTCTCGCTCGTGTGCATCATCAAGGGCTGCATGTGGGTCACCACCACAGATCTCCCCGAGCATGTGTGGACACAGGCCTTGGTGCATCGAGGTGGCAGCGTGGAAGTTGAAGAGGTGCATGACATGCCTGCGAGGCTAGCTGTGTGAGGCAATCTTGGTGAATGCTTTTGGTATTGCAGGAGTTTGTAGAGAAGGTCCAGGAGGCTGTCGCAAGGGATCCAGTGCCGCTGACAGCGGAGCAGCGCCACCTTTTGTCCTGGGAGGCTGCCACCGACAGATTCATCGAGTCGGCAGACCTTGACAAGCCTCTCCAGAAGGAGATGCCCCGTAGCAAGTGAGCGAAAGCATACTCTCATCGACGAACCAGGCCTTTGCAGCACTCGGCAGCTCGCTGATGCCAGCACGCTCGCTTGCCCAGGCTGCATTGCGCACTCCCCTCTAGAGTTTGAGGACATCACTCCTCAGTGCCTTTGCTGCATTTTCGTGCTTTGCCTTGCCTGATTGTTGAGCCGTCTCATCATTACTTTGCAGGAGCATTGCCAACCTCGCCAGCGCAGGTGGCAACATGGCTGCAGCTGCTGCTGCCAATGCTGAGGCCGCGGAGTCTGAGCTGGCTGAGAAGAAGCTAGGCACTTTATCGCTGTCC
>WELB01000286.1:59267-77946 GCA_009602725.1 Spirogloea muscicola | reverse complement strand
GCCGCGTGGCCGCCCACGCGTCGGCGGCGGGGCGCCGCGGCCGCCGCGGCCCGCCCTCTCGCCGGCGTCCCCGTGGGGCCCTTGCCCGTTTCTCTCTCTCTCTTGGGCGCTCTCGTTTTCACGCTCGTTCGGGCTGGTTGTTCCAGCCCCTATTCTCAATGGGCGAGCACTTTCTTCTTTCACAGCAGGAAGACCCCCCCCCGCCCTCAGTCCTTCGTCCAACTCTGCTTCGACTCCGGCTCCTTCAGACCTTGTCCACTCCTTTGGGCTGCCTATTCCCAGCCACCAGTCCATCTGGCCGCGCTTCTTTCTTTCTTCAAACGACAATGTTGCGCATCTGAGAAACGAACGAGAGCCACATGGCCAGGTACAAAGGCAAGCACATCTCAAGACCTGCACGACCTTCAGCACATTGACCCGCGCAGTAACCACAGGTCAAAACACGAAGGGCACTAATCGAGGCCTGAATACTACATGCCAGAAACCAAGCCCTTCTGTCACCAACTAGAGCTCGCCCAGCTTTCTGGTGCAAACAGAGGAAGCGCGGCCAGATTGACTGGTGGCTGGGAGAGGCCAGCCCAAAGGAATGGACAAGGTCTGAAGGAGCCGGAGTGCAAAGGACTAGGACTAAGACTTCAGCCAGGAGACGCTCGGTAACCTCCAGTCAGTAGATGCAAGTCGAGTAGCTAGCCGGCGGAAAGACAGTCGCCCTGCCGGAAGCCGGAGGTCGCCGCCAAAGCTCGGCCTGCGCGCAAGTGAACCGCGAATGCAAGGGACCGCTGCAACGAGATGGCCAAGCGCATTCGGAAGACTTGAGCGAGGGACCCGGCGACGTTGAAGCCGGGCTGCTCGCCCTGCTGCCCGTGGCAGCTTTCTGGTGCAAAGAAGAAGTGCTCGCCCATAGAGAAGAGAGCTGGCAAAGCCCTATTCTCTGATGACAAGCGCGGCCACATAAACTGGAGGCTGGGAGAAGAAGAATTGGTACTCCCAATGGGGGCAAGGGCTGCGAAAAGCCAGCCCAAAAAGACTTGACAAAGGTTTGGAGGGGCCTGGGAGCGCTGTTCCTTTTGAGAGCTACTGCTCTCTCTCTCTCTCTCTCTCTCTCTCTCTCTCTCTCTCTCTCTCTCTCTCTCTCTCTCTCTCTCTCTCTCTCTCTCTCTCTCTCTCTCTCTCTCGCCTTGGTCACACCCTCGTCGAGCTGCTGGCCTCCATCAAACTTCTGTCCTCCACACCCTCGCGCCCCGTTTGGGACTTTCTTTTGGACGACCTTTCTCGGATGCCGCTAGCTTGATAGCGCAGGTGTTCCGTATGCACCTGTCTGTTTCCCTCCGTCTGTCCTTGGCCCACACCTTGCACCTGCGAGCTGGCCGTGCTCTAGCTGCCGCCTCTAGCTGTCGTCAAGGGGACTGCTCTCCGGCGGCTAGTCTTCATGATTTGTGGCTGCTTACTAGTTTACTCAGTGACCATCCTTCGTGATACTTGCTTGCTTGGTGCTCCAGCACTTTCCGGCCCCTTAGGACCTTTCGGGTTGGCCTAAACAGCCCTCGCCCCCTTGTCGCCCCACACTAGTCGTTGCCTGATCAGTGTCTTGGCTTGAATTGGCCTCCTTTTCATTTCAAGTGCACCGCACGCGTCTTCTCCTCCGAATGGGTTCATCACCTCTCTGGCTCCCTTTGGGCCTTCTATTTGGGCTGACTTGGTACAGCCATTGGCTTGAATTTGTTGACATGCTTCTCTGTGTCACTCGTCTAGGCTTTTGCGCCTTCCAGCCCTCTTGTACCTTGCCAATTGGAAGAGCTTCTCTTCACCGAAGAGTTCCCTGCTTGTCACAAGCATTGCCCTCTCTTGTACTTGGCCACTCAGGCCCTCCATCACTTCACATACACATTCCTTTCCCTTCTTGCTGAAGTTGCTCGAGGACGAGAAGCCTTTAAAGGCTTCTCGTCCTCTGGCCAGCCTCCCTCGACCACCGTCTAGCGTCTGCAGCAACAGCACTCAGCAATTACCACCGCGTCAAGGTGGACAAGCACGGGCTCTCTCTGAAGATCAAGCTCATTGTTGGTGTTGTAGAGTGTGTTGCTGCTGACTTTCGCTCCAGCGGGAGTTACCAGGAGATGTGGTTCTTATTGCATCTGCCAAGTCATTGACATGGCAAGCTTTGTCCTAGGCTGCTGGCCTTGGCAGACTTGTCATTGTAGAGAAGATGTGAATGCTGATGAATCGAAGCAGATGAGTCGAAAGCCTGAGAAGCTCGGTACCTTCACATGCAAGCAAAATAGAGAGAAGCTGTCATTTCCTTCGCATGGTCATGCACGCCCCCAGGCTCCAAATGTCATCTATATTTGCGTTGTATCGTCGCGACACAGTCGGTGTTGAGCTCTTTCTACAGATAATTTGTAGCCACCCCCCAAGGCGTCCAAGTGTGGAAGAAGCGAGTCAATCCCTGGCCGAGGTACTGTAAGCTCGACAAGAAGTGAGGCCGCTTGCCTTACTACTGGCATAGCATGCCTCAATCATGGCAGTTGATTCTGTCCACGAGAGAAGTGAGAAGGGGCGGCTGCCGATCAGAGCGGTCGTGGAAGCAAGCCAAGCAGTGCAGAGAGAGGCTTTATCTCCTAACCTACAAGGTCTGCAATTCCAGGTCTTATTTAAAAGGTCACCATAAGGTGTTGAAGCCAGCCAAGCGGTGAGAAGGGTCTGCCTATGAGGCAGGCACAGCGAGCTAGCCTGCAAGATGAGAGAGTAGGCAACTCTGCCCAAGGCGACAAAGCCACAGCACCATTTATATACGGGGTTTGGCCTGTATGGTAGCGTTTATTCAAGTCAGATCTATAAATACTGCGCATGAGTCTCATTCATGTCATCATGGCCCTCCCGATGACCCAATGGTGGCCCAGGCCTGTTTCGTCCGCAGGTGCTTAGGAGGTGATTGATTATGCATCAAGGGAGGAAGTAAGCTCTTTTCAAGGGAGCGACGGCAGTGAAAGGCCAGCCCTAGGAGTTTGACAAGGTCCGATGAGGCCGGAAAGCAAAGTGGAAGATGGAATGTCTATTGGGCGCTGGAGGGCCCGAGTGGCCAAAGCAGAATGGATGGACAAGAAGGAAGTGAGCTCTTCCAAAAGGGGCGGGGCTGTAAAAGCCAGCCCAGAAAGAGTGGACAAGTCGAAGGGCCAAGAGGCGCCAAAATCACAGCTATGGAAGGAGGTGTTGGATTCCTGCCCGGACCTGGACCGTCTCTGATCGAGGAGATAGACTCTTCCAGTAGAGAATGGAGTGTGTTTTATGGGATTGAGGGCTTGTGTGGCCAAGTTCAAAGGCAAGCACTTTGGCAGATGTACAAGCGCCTCTCTATCTCCCTCCAGCGGTCCTTGGCCCACGCCGTGCACCTGCATGCCGGCCGTGCCCTAGCTGCAGCCTCTTGCTTTCGTCAGGGGCATTGCTTTCCGGCTGCCAGTCTTTCGGGTTTGTGGCTCCTCACTCGTGATTACGAAGTGATCCAACCAAGCTTTGCGACAGAGCGCTTTTGGCCCCTTCGGACCTTGTCAACTCTTTTCGGGCTGACTGTTCACAGCCCTCGCCCCCTTTGAGAGAGTTACTTTCTCTTTGATTTACATCACCTGCTGCTAAGCTGCCCGTTAAACAGAAGCGCGGCCAGATTGACTGGTGGCTGGGAAAGGCCAGCCCCAAAGGAATGGACAAGGAAGGTCTGAGGGAGCCTGCCCGTTCAGTCACCACGAGTCAGCACGTAGACGTCGCTTACTGGTGCCCAAATACCGGACGGCAATTGACAAGCTCTCGTGAGTCGAGGGGACATGGCTGTGGTGGCCAGCCCAGAGAGAACAAGTGAACTTTCGGAAGGGGCTGGAAAAGAAGAAGGGCTCGCCCATTGAGAAAAGCGCTAAAGCACACAGCGATTCTGATACACGTCACATGCTCGCACGCTCACCTGCCTTCCCACGTCAGGCGCGTTACCGCAAGAGGGCTCGCCAGGGACCCCCCCCTCAACGGGCGGGTTCTCATCGACGTGACAGCGTCGTTTGCTGGGTTCAGCGGGGGGGCTCCGCCTCAAAAGGAGAAATGAAAATGGTCGCCCAATTCAAGCAAGGTGGCTGGACCCGCGGGGGCGGCGCTCCGCCACGTCGGCGCCACGCTGGTTGCGCGTTGCAGTTGGCGCCGATGTGGCGCGCCCTGGAGCGCATGTGCGGTCCGGAGGGGCCCAACGGGAGTTGCCCAAGCCGCCAGCATGGCGCACGTGCGCGGGGTCGTGCACCGGCGCGGCCGCCTCGTGCTTGTCGCCGCGCTCGCTATCAGCGCCCTCGCCAAGGCCCCCTTCTGGTCCTTTGTTGATTCTATTTTGGGCTGGCTTTTCCAGCCCCTACTCTCAATGCGCGACCACTTTCTTCGTCAAGGCCTTCACCACCGCCCCCCCCCCCCGGGTATTCGAGCGTCAGCCAGCGACCTCTATGTGCCCAGGTGTATCGCATGCGCCTGGCCGTCTCGCTGCAGAGGTCCATGGCCCGTGCGCTGCACCTGCGCGCTGGCCGAGCCCTTGCTGCTGCCTCTGGCTCTGGCCAGGGGACATACTTCCAGGAGCATAGCCTCTCCGACCTGCGCCTGCTTAGCAGGGGTTACTGAGTGGTTAGTAGCTGCTTTGTTTTTTCTTGTGTGCTTGTCATTTCTGCTGCTTCGCCTTAGGGCTTCGCCTGGCTCCCCCCCCCCTCTTCTTGTACTCTGTTCATTCTTTTTTGGGCTGGCTGTTCCAGCCCATATTCTCAATGGGCGAGCCCTTCTTCTATGTGCTGACTCGTGGTTACTGAGCGGGTCAGCTTAGCAGCAGGTGACGTACATTTGTCCAATGTGCTTGCCTTTGTACTTGGCCACACATGGCCTCCCCATCTCTTAATATACACGCATTTTCCCCCCCGGCTGCCGTCAACACGCTGACGCAGTGACCCCGCCGCCGCCGCCGCCGCCGTCGCCGCCGCCGCCGCCGCCAGGGCCAGCGCNACCGCCGCCGCTGGCGGCGCCACGCTGGCGGCGAGCTGGGTCCACCTGAGCAGCGTGCAGGCCGCGCTCGACAAGTTGGCCGGCGGCCTCCCCGGCGGTCATGGCGGCGGCGGCAGCGATGGCCCCAGCTTCACGCACTGGGTGGACACAGTGGCCAGCCCCGGCGCCGCCGCCGCCGCCGCCGCGGCGCCGCCGCCTCCCGCGGAGCAGCTGGCGTTCAAGATCAAGCGCGTCCACTTTCTGCACCGCACCGACGCCCCCATAGTGCTCCAGAACGACGCCGGCCCCTGCCCCCTCGTGGCCATTGGTGAGCAGCCGCCCTCAGCCCTGCGTTGGGAGTAGCCCAGGGCGGCAGTTGTCTTTCTCCACTTTCCCACGCATGTTCAAGTCCGCCTGCGCTCCTCCCCTCCCGTGCTCAGCGCTGCTTGGTTTCGGCAAATGCCACGTCCAAAGCTGCCCCGAGAGGTGCTCTAGTGTCCTCCGAGGACAGCGGTTTCAGCCAGGCCGGCTCGGAGCGTGCTCGGCGAGGTCAGCTCGCGGTCGCTTAGCTGGCCAGCAGCGAGATGGCAGGACGACGCGCGTGCTGGACTTGCAGGCAGTGAGTGGAGCATCGTAGTGCCACTGGAGTGTAGGCTCCTCTGTCAGGGTGCCAGACTGTTCCTAGCAGCAGTGCTTACGTGGTCGTGTTGTGGCGGCAAGGCTGGTCAAGGCATAGGAGTGGCAGACAAAAGTCCCTGGGGCGAGCCAGCTGCTGTTGGCTCCTCCTTCGCACCGTGGGGCAGCAAGGCTGGTCGTCTGTAACAGTCTGTGCTGGTTGTGGTCACACCAATCGGGACTCATGTGTCTGCATGCGCTGGACACTGAGTTTGGTCACCTGAGCTGGCCAGGAATGCCACACTCCGTGTCCCGCTGCGGCAGTGGCTTGTGGAACTCGTCTTGATCATCTGCCGTGGTCATGCTCAGCATTGCGCCGAGCAACACATTCTGCCCTCCGTCCTGTGCTCGACCTGCCGCGCCCTCCGTCTGCGGGGATGCCAGAGTGACCTTCCAAGCCGCCATTGTCTTGCATGCAGCAAATGTATTGCTCCTGCGCGACAGCATCACGCTGCACGCCCAGAGAGTGGACATATCTGGCGGCGACCTCCTCACCTTGATTGCTGAGAAGCTACTCATTAACGGGGCGACTAGACAGGTGACCTCTCTCACTCGGCACGTCTTCCGCTGGCTCCTGCCGCACCTCCCTCCCTTGGAGCATGGCCCAAGCATAAACGTAATGCACACAATAGTCGGAGCTGTTGCTTATGCGGTGCCTTGTGCCTTGACTAACTGCAGGGCAGGAGCAGCTCCAGCATCCAACAGGAGCACCAGGACATTGCTGACGCCATCAATCTGCTGCCTCTCCTCGCCACGCGCACCGAGCTGGATGTGAGGTTCAACAGGTGACAACGTGCCTACAATAGCTCAGTCTGCAGTTAGTTGAGTGCTTGGAGCTCCCATGTCATAAGCTAAGACTCCAGCTCTCGTTGGCTCTCTCGAAAAGGCCGCCTAAGGAGCTCGCTTGTCAGCTGGCAGGTCTCGTATGGTGCACATGGCCGACCTTAGCAATGCAGCTAGTGATGCACCAGTGGCTGTGCTGAATGCACGCAAGCTTCAAGCATCTGACTCTCTCGTCATGTTAAGCTAGCATAATGGGTAGCTTGTGGCCCTCCCGGCAATTTGTGACAGAGGCTGATGGGTCAAGCCTCATGCATGGTGACGATTTGCTGCAGAATCAACGACTTTGAGCCGATGCCAGGAGGTGTTGTACTCGACCTTCTTGACATGAACCTCGTCCATGGTTGGCTACTCAACCCCAAGGTGAGGTAGCAGTGCAGCAAGCCATATGAGCACCTACCGAATGGCCCTAGCCTCCTGTCAGCCCTGCTAGTCCTCCTCTTCTGACAAGCGGAGCCGGGCGTTGAGAGCCTGTTATGCACACATCACTCGCAGGCTGCTAGCAGGAGCTTCCTGTCAACCCTCTCTGAGCCCTGCAAACTCCTGGTCGCCTTGGGTCCCCATGCATGAGCTCGTGGCCTTCTCTGCGGAGGCTGCTCGCCTGCTCCGCTGCCGCAGCCACCTGAGTAGTTGGTCAGTGAGCACATCGTCGTAACATCTTCAGGGTCATGGCCGTGCAGGACGTGGAGACGAGGAAGGAGATTGGCAGGCAGTCGCATAGCATGTTGCTCAAGAGAGCGGCAGCATACCGCTCTGCCAAGGGCCTGCAGTCCACCGACAGAGGCAGTCAGGCGCATGCTCGCCAGCCCAGGGCTCGTGGACCAAGCGGAAGCTTTGAGTCGTCCGGGCGTGTTCAATCTAGTGGGCCCCCAGCTCGCTTGGGCGCTCCCAGGGCCTATGAGAAGCGCAGGCCTGCCAAGGCGAAGGACCTTCCCGCACCTGCCGTGGTGCCCTTGCCGGGCTCCCTGCACTGGTCCAACGTAGACCTGAAGGCGATCAAGGGCGTCGGTGGTGATGCCCTCCCAGCTAAGGTCGTAAAGGACGTCCCAGAAGCGAGCCTGTCACGGCTGCAAGCCGGGTTTGCCATTCCCAGGGACCAGCAAAGCGCGCACTGGCGGAACCACTCGGAGTCCCCCAGTGACAGGGCGGAGCGCACTCAGGGAGCTGTAGTTGCGCCAGCATCAAGCCAGTCCCGCCTCGCTCAGCAGAGCCAGGCAAGCAATGGAAGGGGTACAGAGGCAGGGCCTGCTCAAAGCGACGAGCCGCCAGGGGCAGAGCCGGCGCTGCCTCATGATCCTCGCCAACCAGCACCTGCTGCAGAGGCAGAGGACAGGGAAAGGTGGCCCGCTGCTGGTCGCTGCGGCACAGGATTGTCGGTGGCAGCTCAAAGTACAAGCAACCCAGCTGGCGATGAGCTCACGTCCTCTGCCTCTGGCACAAGCTTGGACCAGAGCAGGCCTGGGCTACCGCCTGTCGACGGCGATGTTGAGCAGGTTGTCCACGTCTCCCATGATGAAATTTCTGACCAATTGACTTCCTAGTCCAAATTATCCGGACGTCACTTAGAGCCTCACGAAGTCGATCAAAGGGGCCCTGACATTCGTCTCCAGTCTTGTTTACGTCCCTCTCTTACTCTGGACAAGCTTCTGTGACTGTTTGTGGAATGAAAGACATGCTGACTCCACTCCAGTGTATCGTCAGTCGCTGTGATTGACATTGCCGTGCTCGTGCAAGATGCATGCACGTGCTGACGGTGCTTGATACTCTGCGCTGCAGGCTCTTGAGAGCGGAGGTGTAGGGGCACGTTCATGCAGATGCGGGAATGCACCGGGAGGCGGGCCTGATCCGTGCAGCCACGAGCCCTCAGGCGCTGAAGCAGGGGGCCACTCCACAGTGCGAGCTGAGGCCGACAGAAGCAAAGGTGGAGATGCCGAGCTCAAGCCGCCGCCTGCTTTTCCTGGTGCTGGATGGGAGCCGAGCAGGGCAGCCAGCCTCGAGCCATACGTGCTTCTGCCGACTCAGAGCGGGCGTGGCGATGGTGATGGGGCCGACCTTGCCTCCACCTTGACAGCCCCTTCGCCTCTGGGCCTTCAGCAGGCCGTGACGACTTTGTCCGGGCCGGAGGTTGATGCAGAGGAGGTCAGGCTCACCACTTCCAGCAGCTTGCCTCCCCGCTCTCCCCGCTCTCCCCGCTCTCCCAGGCAGTCGTCCTCTCCCAAGCAAGCACATGCTTGGCACGCGGGACCTGACCAGCCGTTGCCAAGATCGCCGAGAAGAGGACCGCACTTGCTGGGTACGCTGGGAGGGCTGGTGCAGGCCTCTCCATACCAGTCTCTGCCAGTGGTGCCTCACACGCTGGGGACGCTGGGGGGGCTGGTGACACCTCCTCAGCACGTCACCTCACCGCCAGGTCGTCCAGTGCCTGAGGGCCACCCCAGACGGCCATTCGCAGCTCTTGAGGAAGCGGTGCAATCACTGGGACCTCCAAGCCCGCTGAGCAGTCTTGGAAGTGACCTCAACGAGCAGCGCTTGCTCTCAACACCCCGGGTGCTTGGCACTCTCGGTGGACTTGTCAGCATCCCTGCAGGATTGCCCCAATCACTACAGCAGCAGAGCCACCTGACCAGCTTACTGAGTGCCAACGGAGAGGAAGGAGAAAGTTTTGGCTTTGGTGGACTAGCAATCAGTCCCCCGCTGTCTCCGTGGAGGGCAGACCGACAAGGAGTTGTTGGTGCAGACAATATGGGGTCATCTCCATCAACGCCTACTTTCTCCAGCAAGCTGGATGCGATGCTCCTTGCCCAGGTTTTCGGAGATCAAAGCCTGGAGAAGAGCGGAGAGGAAGAAGCAGGGCGCAATCGCGGTCTGGGAGCTCCCAGTGGGGAGAATGTAGGCCATAGTGATGAAGTGGTGGAGGACACAGCCCACAGAGAGCACGAGGGCAGAGGAGGCATGGCACGGGCCTCTGAGGCTCAGGCAGCTGTGCATCCCTTGCCAGACTTGGAGGTTGAAAGTGCCGAAGCAGTGCATGAGGGTAACCGTGCATCCCTTGTACTTTGTTTGGCCAGCAACTGCATCAGGCAATCTTGGTGTGACAGCAGTGTCAAGATTAGCAGAGTCAATAGCGGTGTCAATTGTGGATATCTCTTGGTAAGAGAAGGGGAAGAAGGATTCTCTTTACGCTGTGCAGCAAATACACCTGCTATATCTGATCATATAAACTTGGGAGGCCGTTAGATGCTAATGCTTGCAAATTGCCAGTCTTCTGCTCACGGCCACCCCAAATGATGCACAGGCCGCATAGTGGAGTTTCTCAAGGAATCAACAAGGCAACCCACTCCTCATGGGTAAGTTGTCAGTCCCCTTGAGCTGCTGCTGTGTTGGGATGAGCTCTACTGCCACTGTGCTTGAGGTTGTCTAGCCAGGGGCTCTCACTGCTCTTCTGCTTGTCTTCTTGAGCAGGCTGGTGAAGCTTCGTGAGGGCCTGAAGGAGAAAGAGCTCTGTGTCTTATATCGAGACAGTCAGTACAGCACCTTGTTCAAGGTCAGTGTCCAGCAGCACATACGCGCGCGGAGTTTGGTTGTTGACCTCAAGTCCCGCCGTACTTGCTCCATTTGCCGTGTGCTTGCTAAGTCAAACAAGACCTGCTATAGACTCCCTTGCTGGTCATCCCCCAATTCTGGGCAAAATCAGAATCTTATGGTCGTCTTTGTGGAGGATCTATGCCATGCAGTATGAGGGCAATTTGTTTATGCTGGTGAGCGACCAAAGCTACCTGGACCAGCCTAATATCGTGTGGGAAAAGCTTGGGCAGGTAAGGGGTGCAATTGTGATCCGTCTGGGCATTGACCATGAATACCAAATACATGTGATTAGTAAAATTCAGAAGAAATGTGCTGGTGCAACCAGTACTAGCTCATTGAAATACTTTGAGCTCAATGTTTGCAAACCCACAGCTAAGTTTGTGAATGCTCCTCAGTCTATAATAAAAGGTGACGCTGTACCAGACAGCTTTCAGGTCTTAGTTGCTACTATCGGCCACTGCATGTGCTGATATCTTAGAGTTTGGATCCTAGTACGTCCTCATGAAAAGAAACTTTGTTTTGGTGGGTGTAGGCGGAGGGTGCCCCGTCTTTCTATGATAGTAGCTTCCACCCGTATGAGCCGGTCAGTGTGCTGCGGGAGCACTTAGGAGATAGGGCGATTATGGATGACACTTCAGCTGTGAGACTTCCTGATATGGGCTATTTCCCCTCATACAATCAGCTTGACAATATTAGCATGTCGGCATTGAAGATTCTGCGGCGTTGAAGATTCGTCAATAGCTGTGCCAGGTCATCATGAGACAGCATGATGTGCCCCTTGATGCACTTCTCACCCTACTTCGTTGTTACGTCTTCAAGTGCTTACATCTCATGCTGGTTGCTGGTCATGGGCAGAAATTTTTTACTCAGCCACGTCCAGTATCTGCCAACCATAGGAAAGCCGTGAGTAGACAACTTCCAAGTACATCCAGTGTACCTAGCCCTCAGCCAACCACATCTAGCGCAGGCAATTCGTCGTAAGTATCAAACTTTCCTGCAATGCAGCGCTGCCATGGTAGCGGTGGTAGTTATTGTCTCGAGAAAAGCAAGGTTGCAAGGGAGCATGATAGTGACAGTGCATGCTGCTCCGATGGCTCTTCAGGAGTCAAGCATGGTGCTGCCTCTTGGATTAAGCACAAAGCGCAGATCGCTGAGCTGCTGCAGCCTGAGAGAAGGCTCATTTCAGCAGGGGCCTTATGTGTCAATGCTGGACTTGCTTGTCTACTTAGCATTGGCCTACCTATTTTCCTCAATACAACATTAGCTCCTCAACTGCGTCGCTAAGAGCTGAGACAGGATCATTTTGTTGCCTTCTAATGCCTTGTTCCATTTCTTGTTCAGTGTTGACGGATCACCTGCACCAGCACAGCAGCCAACTTTGCCAGTGGAGCCACAGGGTCAAGAAGACAGTGAGAGGAAGGGCCCATCGCTTAGCCGATTGCCTACTTACAGGGAACGTGTAGAGTTGGTAAGTTGGCTTTTCTTTGATACCCACTTGGCACAGGTGCAAGGTGCAGAGAAAGAAGCCCCAGATGTGAGTTGGACGCAGATAGGAGCTGCTTATTCGGCACTTAATCTCCTGTGCCTTAAATCTCAGAGGTTGGAAACTGTGCACTGCAGGTCTTGTCGTCGCCTGGATCAGAGTCGAGCAGAGAGCACGACCGAGCTAAGGGGGACAAGCGTAGGGAGAAGCAGGATTGTGCCGTCATGTGATGGGACCATTGTCCTCGCTCTACAGTCTTAGTCACTTATAGCCGTGTTGATATTTTACGAACTGTCCTACACACTACCAGCATACTGAGCCTGCTTCCAAGCGCTATCTGTTGCTGGTCCAAGTTACAGGACACAGTAGAGAGGTCGTGCTTTCTGACTGCAACTACCGACAAAAGCCATGCCGTGCACTTGCTGGAGGCAAGACTCTCAACCAGCTGGTGTTTGGTCTATCCATAGTAGGAGTCCACAACGAACACCCTGCATGCCACCATTGCTTCTCTTTGCATTTAGCAAAGGTGGCTGGGCTGTGTCTGGCAGCCAAGGCTGACAGAAGCACCAGTGAGACAGGTAAAGATCAAGGCTTCTTGGAGTTTTGCAATGCACGTACAAGCGTGCTGGTCCACCAGCATCGGTTCCTTCTGTAGATTGAAATGCAGCAGAGCTTGTATGTCATGCTGCACCCGTTCAGTGCTTGCTAATTTCATACAGGCAAAGAGGACCAGTCGCTACCTCCTCTGTGACCCTCGCCTGAAGCTGCACCAGCCACAACTGAAGGCCAACGCTCCCACTCTCCCACTTTGAAGAGCCATGTGCAGCAACATAAAGCTCTCGGCACATCTGCAATGACACGAGCTCTATGGCAGCCTGACAACTGCTGTCAAATAACCTGCAATGTTACTGCGGTGTCTGGCGCACAGGACTTCGCTCTCACACTCTAATAAGTACAGGCGCGTAACATGCGAGGAGAGCTAGCTAAGTGTCAGCAGAATGTTCGAGGGCTCAAACAGTTTGTCAAAATACTACAGCTACAGAGAAGACATGTAGCAATGGCAGCAATCACTAAGCAGACAGGTCTCATGCTGGTGGCAGCAATCACTAAGCAGACAGGTCTCATGCTGGAGATGTTTGGCTGCACTCTTCGATCACATATTACTCCCCGTTGTCAGGGCGCCTTTGAAAACGACGCCCTGGACTGCAGAAGGCGCTTCACAGAATAAAGTGCATCCACCTGCACAAGAGCACAGCACCTAGCTTTTACACATCACCGAGCAAACAAGTAGACAAGAGGCTTCCAGGAGAGTTGTCCAGGTTAGGCGGTTTTGCATTTTGACCTGCCTATGATTGAGCTGCTTGAAGCTGCTCACTGTTCGGCTGACCTTTAAGCCAACGGCTCTACTCCATGCCTCACAAGAGGCCAACAAAGAAAAGCATACAGCGGCCCTTAGGGCTCCTCTGCAGTCCACAGCACAGGTCCTCCTGAGTGCACCTTGAATATTGAAGAGGTGGACGTTGTTGGTACAGCGAGGCCAGGTGGTGTCCGATTGGTCATACTGTGCAGGGCATCTGCAGTCCTCTGCCAGCCACAAGGAGCCCCTTGGGTGTTTACCCACGGACAGAAGTGCCGGTGTTGCCTGAGAGGGTCAAATTCAAGGCGGGAATCCAGCCCGGACGTTGATGAGTCGCAAGCTCCTGCCTCAGCCACTGCTCTATCTTCAGCCACTTTCAGATCTGGTCCTGCGGTAAGCAGCAAGCTCCCTCTTTGTCACTACCGCTGTTGCTAGTCTGCTCAGCAAACTACCATACGCCAAGAGATGAATCTGGCAGCCAAGATTGTCCACAATCATTCACTTACAGGGCATGCCGATAGCACTTTCTATATTATTAGCTGGCATGTCACTAAAAAATAGGGGCATAGCACAAATCTCGAGCAGGAATTATGGTGCAAATCCAAGATCTTAACCTTCTATGCTTTAATGTTCTCACCATCATGCCTCCTTTGAGATGCCACTATATCATCGTTCATCTGATTAGGTACTTTCCCAACATCTGCATGATCAATGCATGACCGACCAATAGAAGGCCATGATGCTAAGAGCAAGCCTGCAAGCGACTGCCCTTGCAACCTCAACCCTGCTGCAGTCATCCACTTCATGAAGGTGCTACTTTTGACAGATCTCAGATGGACTATAGAGACTTCTTGCCAGTAGAAAGGGTGTGAAGACCCGTGTATACATCAACACTGACCTGGAAATGGGCTTCCTTCATCCCCAATGGGGACGGCTCTTGTTCTTCTTGTTGTGTCTCTGGTCTTGACCATGCAACCTTTGCTTGGTCCTTCACCTTCATCAAACGAAGGGGTACATCTGCCGCCTGTCTCTCTCTTGAGTTCACCTCCGTTTAGCACGCCTCCAACGTCTGCACTGCTCTGACCCCCTCCTTGGGCTGCCATCTCCAAGTTACATCCTCCTGTAGCTCCTGCCCCTCCTGTCTCGCCTGCCCCTCCTCTCTGCTGCCTGCTCCCATGCACATCTTCCCCGCCTGCAGCCCCTGCTCTCCACATGCTTGCACCTCCTCCTGCGTCGTCGCCTTGTTGAGCACTGCAAGCAGCACCTGCCTCCTGCAGTCCTCTGACTTCCACCGAGGCTGCAGAGCCAGGGCTTGTTTGCCCACACTCCTCCTCGCCCATGCTGGGCCCCATCCTCCCTTCGGTGCTCCCAGCTGAAGCAGCATTGAAGGCACCCAAATTGCTCAACAACGTTAGCTCCACAAAACACTGCCCTTTCCTACACAGCCTGCTCAAGTGCCAGACATCTGGCATGCATGACAACGGGGACAGACCGGGACGGGCCCTCAGCCTGCAGCTCCGCAGCTTGTCAAAGAGAGTGCGCTCAGTTGCCTGCTACATTGTCTGGGTTGATTTCAGCATATGACATCAGAAGCCCAAACATCAACACAGAGGTTGTGGCCACAGGTATACTTAAAATGAGCTCCAGTCAAGAAGGAGCAAGTACACAGGTCCTGCACATAGAATGGAGATAGCACTCCTTAACATGGAGGAACTCTGTCATTAGCCTAACAACCTATGTCCAGTGCAGCACAGTACCTGGCACAGCAGCGCTACCACCGGCAACACTCCTTCCAGGCTCCGAGGTCCCGCCCTGAATACAAAGCCGCCCATGCAGCTGAGAGCATTTGCACATGGGCTCCTAGCAAGGCACGACAATCTCACAGCAGCCAGGATGATGTAAGGGTTGAGGCTTACCAGGGGCTTATCAAGTGCCAGGCTGTGCCCCATCATTGAGCTGCGATTGAAAACAACGCCTTCCCCAGCATCGTCAAGCTCCAGCACGCCCCCTGTGAGTCGGTCTCCTCCCTCCACCTCAGCCTCAACGCTAGCGCTGTCATGAGTAGCTCCTTTCATTGCAATGCTGCCCCCCACGTCGCCACCTTCCTCTCCTGTGCTGATGTTTGCAGCAGCTGTACCAGCCCCACCTTCTGCTTCGCCTTCCCTCTCCTTCATCACGCCTACATCACCTTGTCCCTCATGTTGCACCTCTGCTTCATGCTTGCTGCACAGGCATGGACAGAGAAGGATTCAGTGTCGTTTTCCTTGCGTTAAGACACTCCTCGTCACACGTAAATAGGAGATGGGCAGGACATCAAGGCATTCGTGCGCAGAGACAGTAGCATCTTATGGCTCAAGGCTTGTGATATTGCAGAAGAAAGTGACTGAACACAGGTAGTGATACAATCAAGACTTATGTATCGTTGACCAGCTGAACAGGTATCCTGCGATGCTTGATGGGCAGCCCTCAGTACAGTCGCCTTCAGGTTCTTGTTATGATCAGCAATTCGGATGCATGTGAACCACAACCCACCTGGCTTGCAAAAGGTTGTCCACGCTATCCCCAGAATCAGCTTGTTTCTCTGAGTGGTCTGTGTTTGTTGCAAAGACTGACGATGTCTGCAGATTCTGAGCGTCTGCAAGTGATGCGACCAACCTCTGTAAGTTTTTAGCTCGGAAGAGGGTAAATGCTTCTTCAGACCAGTCACTGATGAGAAATGCAACACTGTTGTTGGCAGGCTTGGCAGCACTGGGCAATTGCAAAATGAATGTAACAATGACTCTGGTGCTTACGCTGCTCTGCGGGGTGCTTGGCTTGCGAGGTCGGTGGTCTTGCAGCCCTCTTGCTGGAGTCCTCAGCTGACTCACCTGCCCTCTCACTTCCACCTTGTGCAGTGTCACCCTGCTCCCCACGAGCCTGCCCAGCATCTAGTAACCACCCCAGCTTGCAACCCCAGCTTGCCCCCTCCACAGGCCAGCGCTTGGCGCCCATCTCCCCCTTGTCTACCTCCTCGCCTTCCAATGTTGCTACGTTCGTCCCAGCACAGCTGGCTGGCCGAACTGCCCGCCGTTGAGCGGACGCCTCCAGCTCCAAGCCTGATCGCTTCCTCTTTGATCGCCTTTCGCCTGCTGCAGTGCTCGCCGGGTCTCGAGCCACTTGTGCAACTTCTGCCCCGTCATCTCCCCCGTGCTCTACTACCATGGCCTCGGCACTGTCTCCCTGCCATTACAGGAGTTTGACACTAGTGCTCATGGTTCATCCCCCATATCCTTCATCCACTATGTTACACAAGTCCTTGACATGCCCTCCACAAGCTTCATGTATCATGGACGTGGTTGAGGACAGCAACATGGGCAGGCTACACACCAGGCTGCTGCGACAGTGAGGAGGGTCTGCAGCACTTGTTGCCACCAAGGAATATCCATGCCTGCACTCTTCAGCAGGCGCCTGCAAGGGGGGACCAGTCTGGTAGGGCTTATCCTCGACGATGTCGGCTCCATAAGTACTCGCTGTCGTGCCCTTTGGAGAGCTCCCAAAGGCTGGCTTTCTAGACATAGCCATCCCAAAGGGTAGGAGAACTGAGGGCAGATGGGACTCTGCTGGAGGCGGCCCGCCAGCGATCGTCAGGCTAAGATTGAAACCCTTCGGAGCAGGGCAAAGCTTCGGCTGCTCTCTGTGGGCCTCCTCCATGACAACTGCATCAGCAGAAGACAGTAACGTCATTGAGGAAGACAACGACGTCATTGAGAAAAACTTTGTCATGAAGAGCCTCCCAATTAGCTCGGCAATTTGCACAGTTGCTTTTGCCACCTCACAATCAAGTCACCTCCTGTTGAGCTGGACAAACAAAGATAACGAGCAACCTGCTGCATGTGACTTGGCCTCAAGGTCTCCAGCAACTGCCACATCGGTGGTGTGATCAACATCACTCTGCCCATGTGTCGCACTGCATGCGATATGCACCAGGGGAGTGATGGAATTAATCCTCAAGCAATGTTACAGTAGAAAACGAGAGCTCATTGCATGTTTTTCAGGCCAGACTTGAGGTCTGCTAACATGGATGGCAGAAACATGTGGATGCGCAGCACCGAGGAGGGCCGAGAGTCCAACCTGCACCCAGGCCCAGCGCCGTCAACGAGGGCGGAGGCAGCTGCATCTTTGGGCACAGGCACGGCATCCTCAACTTGGAACTTGTCAGACTTTGTGGGCAAAGGCCTGTCTATCAGGTGCACACTCCAGAGACCGACACTGGCTCCACACAGATTGCAAGCGAGTACCACGGCAGGAGGCAGGGGCACCGCAGTAGTGCTCTCTGGGCTTTCCCGGGCTGTATTCTCAGCAGAATTTGGCAACCTGGTGGCGCCTACACTTGAGGACCTCAGACAAAGCTCTCCCTGCGCCAATGTGAGGAGATCCCGGCAGGGCATGCCAGTCAAGTGCTGCTCTTTTGTGCTGAGGCTTGCTTGAGCAGGCAAGCCTTCTCTCAGCACAAAGCCAGAAGCCAGTACCGCAAGCGGCACCAGTCACAAGCTGCTGGAGAGTCTCGAGGTTTGTCCAATTTGCACACTGTTGCAGAGGACGATACCTGCTTGGTCAGATGCTGCGACGGCGACAGAAGCGAGCGCTGTGCATGGAGGTCCAATGCACGTGCCCCACAATCTGACTCGTAAGGCAGTAGGTGCGGCTGCCAGCCACAGAGAGCGATGATGTGCTGTGCCTGAAAGAGGAGCGCAAGGCAGGCTGTCAGAGGCTCCTCAGAGAAACTCACTGGAGGTAGGCTAGGAACATCAGCAGAATGACAGTACCACTGCGCCACAGATTTACCTGCATGTAGGCACTTATGACTGGAAGGGATCTGGCCGGCTGCACGAACTCCTGGTCATAGCTGTTTCCAGCCTGTGACAGCAGACTTTCCATCTGCGCAGGACTAGAATCTGCCATGGCGTTGAGAGCTGCAGGGCTGACAGCAGGCAGAGAGGGAAGCCCAGCAAGGTCTTTGCACCGTTCTTCGAAGGATGTCACCAACTCAGAGGCAGCCGTCACAGGGAACTGCGGACACAGCAGTTACAAACCGCTCAGAGGCATCCCAGTGTGAGCCCATGCTGACACAGTAGATAAGATCCAAAGTGACCTGCGGATTCCTCCATCACCACTGACCTTGCACGCACATGTGCACGAGCGCTGGTTGATTGACAGAAGTGCGCTACGGCAGCACCCTGATGCATCAGCAGCAGCAGTCCAGAGGAGACCTGGACGAGGCTCTCGGAGCAGGCATTGCCCTGCCAGGGGCAGAGGTCCTTGTGCGAAGCATCCAGCCTCAGGGAGAAGTCCTGGGCAGCCTTCTCGGCCTGCTGGCGCGGCAGGGTCGGGGCCAGCACGAAGCCCAGCGCCGCCCTGCAGCCCTCGCAGGCGAGCAGGTCGGCCTCGACGTTGATCCAGCCTCGCCTGGCGCAGGCCACCGGGCCAGCCACCTGTTGCACACGGCGTGCCCTTGTGGGTCTCGAGCAACTGGCAGGCTCGGCTGTCTGTCAGGCAGCTCCGACGACGACGAAGATGGTGACGATCGGCCTCGACCGGCCGTCGAAGCGTTCCTGGTGAGAGAGCTTGCGACAGCGGACCTGCGGCTTGCCGAACCAGGTGGAGGACTTGAACGTGGCGAGGCGGCGCAGGAGGTCGCCGCGGTCCCAGGGCCGGCAGGCGACGCCCGCGGGCGGGGCGGCCGACGCCACGGGCAGGCCCAGCTGGGGCGCCCC
>WELB01000286.1:47696-57947 GCA_009602725.1 Spirogloea muscicola | reverse complement strand
GTCTGTCGGATCTGAGGCTCCTCACTCGTACTTATTGAGTGATCCATCCTCCCCCTGTTTTACCATTGCATCCTCAGGCCCCTTTGTAGCTGCTCACCGCTCTTAGGCCCCTCTGAACCTTTGTGAATTCTTTTTGGGCTGGCTTTTCGCAGCCCTTGCCCCCATTGGGAGTGCCACTTCTTCTTCTTCTATTCTCAATGGGCGAGCACTTTCTTCTTTCAGCAGCCGCTGGCTGCATCTCCTCCACCGGCTTGCCCGTCGAGCTCATCTTCTTGCCCGTCAGGCCATTGAGGGTCTTCTATTGACCGGCGCCCGGGTCTGCCAGGGGCGCTGCCCGGCTTCGACGCCGCCGGTTCGTTAGCCCAGGTCTTCCGCCTGCGCCTGGCGGTATCGTTCCAACGATCCCTTGCCCTCGCCGTCCACACGCGAGCAGGACGTGCTCTGGCCGCTGCCTCTGGGTCTCGGCGGAGTGCCTCCTTCCCTGCAACGAGCTACTCCGACCTGATGTCGCTCACTCGAGGGTACAGCTTCCCTAGTGCGTTGTCGTGGTTGGTAGTGTAGTCCTTTCCCGGCACCTCTTTCTTTGGCTTTGGACATTGTCCATTCTTTTTGAGCTGGCTTTGCCAGCCCTCTTCTCTATGGGCGAGCACTTCTTCCCAGCCACCACTGAATGTGACCGCGCCTGTCCCCTCTCAGCGCGAGCACTTTCTTCCCCTGGCCCCCTTCTCGTGCTTTGTCCATCTTTTTTGGGCTAGCTTTTCCAGCCCCTATCCTCAATGGGCGAGCCCTTTCTTCTATGCCGGCCCGCTCGGAAGCCCCGGGTCAAATACACGGAGGTCGCTTTAAGAGAGCGCGGCCAGATTGACTGGTGGCTGGGAGGTGCCAGCCCGAAGGAGTGGACAAGGTCTGAAGGAGCCGGGGTGCTAAGGGCTAAGACATCAGCAAGGCGACGCTCAGCAGAGGAAGTGCTCGCCCATAGAGAAGAAGGCTGGCAAAGCCAGCCCAAAAATGAGTGGACAATCAGAAAACCTCTAGTCAGATGATGCAAGTCGAAATAGCTCGCAGGCGGAAAGACGTCGCCCTGACGGATGCCGGAGGCCGCCGCCAAAGCGCGGCCTGCGCGCAAGTGAACGGCGAAGGCAAGGGACCGCTGCAAAGAGATGGCCAAGCGCATCCAGAAGACGTGAGCGAGGGACCCGGCGACATTGAAGCCAGGCTGCTCGCCCTGCTGCCCGAGGGCCGCTGCTCGCAGCGCAAGGGGGTGAAGCAGGTCAAGCCATTTTGTGCCAAAGGCGCCGTGTACGTCGATGGCGAGTGGGACAAACTCGTCTCCCACCAGGTGATCTGAGTATTTACGTTCCTTTGTTCCCGCCGCTTAGCGGACTGCATAGCCTTAGAGAAGAGGGGCTGGCAAAGCCAGCATAGAAGGACAGGAAGCATCGTAGCAGGCTGCTAACACTTGATAGATGTGGCATTGTACGTGGACGCTCTGACTATCCATCAGTCTATTCAAGCTTTGCCCCGGCCTGCCTGCAGTCTACATTTCTAGTGTGCTCGTTTGGCCGCTCAGGCCCTCTGTCAATAGAATAATGCGGCTGCTGATATCAAAAGAGTGGCTGTAAAAGGCCAGCCAGATGCATACCGGTGTTCATGACGGAACCACAGGCTAGGCAGACAGGGCGCTCTTAGTACCCCCGTGTCAGCATCAGGAAGTCAGATGAGCCGAGGGGAGGAAGAGCAACCCCCCTGCGCAAACCAGAGGCTGCTGCAAGGGCACGACCGGCTCGGCGATGCAAAGCAAGCGCTTGGGACCGTTGTAGGGATATAGATAACCGCATGCGGTAGCAGGACACAAGAATCGAAGGCACCGAGCCTCCAGGAAGTGCTGCACCTTCTTCGCGGCGCCGCTGGTCAGCTTGAGAGGCCAGCAGCGGATGTGGCGAGGAGCACCGACCCCCGTAACCCCTGTGGATGTCCATGGCCAGGGGGGTAAAGCTATCGCCAGCCGGGTGGTCTTTGTACTTATGCAACTTCTTCTGTTTGGCCACCTTCACAGCATAGCCGGTCTCAGTATGGAGGGCTGTTTCCTTCAATGCCTTTGACGTCTGCAGGCTGCAGTGCTGGCCCGACCACGACTGCCCCAGACAGCATTACCTCCTGCACGTTGATGGGAGGGGCTTTCTGGGCTGGCTTTTCACAGCCCCCGCCCCCTTTGACCTATATGCTGACTCGTGGTTACTGAGCGGGTCAGCTTAGCAGCAGGTGATGTACATCTGTGAATGTGCTTGCCTATGTACTTGGCCACACTGGCCCTCCATCACTCGTTACACACTCCATGTCCTCTGGAAGAGCTCACTGCCTTAGGCGGCGGCGGTGGCAGTGGGCGGGTAACGGAGAGTGGCTGCAGTGGCGCATGTCGGCTGCACTACGGGCGCTGCGGCCGCCGTGATCACAGCCCCGAGTTTCGTGGCCTCCTGGCGAGCGTGCTTGGCGGTGGGATAGGTCGGGCTCCGGCTGTAGTGACGGCGCGGGGTCGACGGAGGACCCTCGGGCTGGGTGGGCGCGGGGCAGTGCTTGCCGGGGCAAGTGGCAAGCAAGTGAAGACTACGGATAGCTTCTGTTGATCACTTGGCAACAAAGTAAATATCGCAAGTTTGCGTAAGTTGTCTTTCTAAACAGCAGCGGGAGACGAGTCGCCCGCCTGTAGCCTGAGGCGGCAGCTAGGGCACGGCCAGCCTGCAAATGCAAGGCATAAGCCAGGATGTACGACAGCTGAATAGAGAGAGGCATCTAACAAACCAGGGCCATAGAACCTGCGGCTCTGAGATTGAACTCCCTTACTGCCGTCTGGACACCGCATGTCGTGCGAGGCGGTGCAGGAGGCCCTACCAAGAATTCACATGCCTAGTGCACGTTGATTTGCCGGTGTGACAAAGTCAACCCCCTACCAGATTGTCGCGTCCTTGAGTTCCCTACTGTGGGCGTTGTGGCGACCGCTTACCTCACCTTCATACCTAAGGGGAGCTGATTGAGCTGTCGAAGGCGTTCATGGTGACCACATCGACCATGATGCGCGGGCCCGCCGCCTGGTCGATATCGACAAGTGGACAGCTTTCACTTGTATTGCGGGAGCACCGCAATGGAAGCTGGTGGCGTACTTCATGGCGCAGCCAGCACACCAATGAATTGCAACGGCCTGCTAGCACTGCAGACCGCTTAGCGAGAGCCACACCCTGTAAGACGAAAGTGGCCTGCAGTACAGTGGTATCCCCAGGCTGCATCCCCCCCACAACTGCTGCGCGCACCTCTGAGCAAGACACTGCAGGAAGGAAATTTACTTCTCATTGTAGCTGCCGTACATGTCCATGGCACTCATGGAAGTGGTCTCCCCGGGGTTGTCCCTCAGGCTGCCTTTCCTTCTTCTTGCGCTCCGCTTGGGCTGTCACCCAACCAAGGCATAGTAAGTTGTTGTGGAAGTCCCTACCTCGAAGGCGTCTGTGAGGACGACGTCCGGGGAGGAGGCGAGACCCGCCACTCCAGGAGAGTGGTGATAACGTCCACACGCCCTTTCATGCCCTGGCAATAGATGTACACGGGACTTTCTTCTTTCGGCAGCCGCTGGCTGGATCTCCTCCAGCGGCTTGCCCGTCAGGCCAGTGACCGGCGGCCGGTCTGCCAGGGGCGATGCCCGGCTTCAACGCCCCCGGTTCGCTCGCCCAGGTATTTCGTATGCGCCTGGCGGTTCCGTTCAGACTTGCATCTCCTGACTAGAAGTTACTGAGCGTTCCCTGGCTGATGTCTTAGTCCTAGTCCTTCAGACTCCGGCTCCTTCAGACCTTGTCCATTTCTTTGGGCTGGCCTTCCCCAGCCACCAGTCAATCTGGCCGCGCTTCCTTATTCCCTAGCCTACGCCGTCCACACGCGAGCAGGCCGTGCTATGGCTGCTGCCTCTGGGTCTCGGCGGTGTACCTCTTTCCCTGCAGCGAGCTACTCTGACTTGATGTTGCTCACTCGCGGGTACTGAATTCCCTCTGCATCGTCTTGTGTTTTGTAGTGTACTCCTTTTTTGGTAGCTTCTTCTTTTTTGGCTTTAAACATTGTCCATTCATTTTGGGCTGGTTTTGCCAGCCCCTCTTCTCTATGGGCGACCCCTCTACTTCCTTTCTTGTTTCATACGGCCTGCCTCGTTTTGTCGATGAGCATGATACCCAACACATTGACCCAATGATGTAAGCAGCCTCGGGAACAAGGCTGAAGTTAGTGTCCCGGAGCACGTTGTGAGAGGAAATGCGCTCACCATCCTCTTCACACTTGAGCATGTGCGCTGCCAGGGATACCGTAGAGCAGCTCAATCAAAGTGGGATGTCCTCGGCAGCCTGGCGGCCGCTGTCGCAGTGGTCAATTCCGGCCAGGAGAGGGCGAGGGCCAATGGCTTCCGATATTGGTCGTTTGTCAGCCTAACACTCGGATGGCCAAGTGGCTTGAGCCATTCATGGTGTGACTTCGGCGCCTTTCGGCTCTTTGGACCTTGTCCATTCTTGTTGGGCTGGCCTTTCACAGCCACTGCCTTCGAATGGAAGAGCTATTGTAATTCAGACCCCCCCTAGAGAAGAAGTGCCTCGCCCAAACAAAAACTTGTGGCATCTTCCAAGGGGGCCAAGGTGTAAGGAACCTCGCCCTAAACACGCAGTTAGAGAGAGAGTCCTGAGTTCGAACGTAGGGGGTTCTGGAGCCAACCCACTACACAGGCAAAGCGCATAGGCGCAGCGGAAGACAGGCCCTGTGGCGCCACCGTCCGGCGGCGACTCCACCTCCTGGGCGCAGGCCGGCGGAGCAGGCCCCGCAGCAGAGTGCGGCGGCGGCTGCGGCGACGAGCAGCGGCAAGGCTGCTCATGGGCTTCACCGGCTTCGAACTGATTGTTGAGCCTCAGCCCCTGAGGCTCCTGGTGCTTCCTGTGCCACCCCCCCCTCACTCAAGCTCCCTCAGACCTTGTCCATTCTTTTGGGCTGGCCTTTCCCAGCCACCAGTCAATCTGGCCGCGCTTTCCCTTCAGGGGTGTGAGCGGGTCGCCCCAAGGCCCGCCTTGCGGCACGCCCAAAGAAGAAGAAAGTGCTCGTCCATTGAGAATAGGGGCTGGAACAACCAGCCCGAAAAAGAATGAACAGAGTACGAGAAGGGGGCCAGGGGAAGCGCTAAGTAACAGAAACAAAGCTGCTACGAGACACTCAGTAACCCCTGCTAAGCAGCCGCAGATCAGAGATGCTGGGCCAAAGGTCTCCTCCCTTGAACGGGTGAATCCTGGCGAGGGGTATTTCTTCTTCTTCTTTCGAACGGGCGGGGCCTGCCTCTGGGCGGGGCATCTGCCCGGCAACCCAGTCCGCCACCTGGCGGCTACTCGTCCCAAATAGTCGGTCATGTGATTATAACACAGCCGTGTGGCTTTACCGAACGGCCGGTTCATTACACATGGGCTGTGGACAGCCAGCCCGAAAAGCCGGTCCACAGGGGCCAAAAGCGCTGTTCTTAGAGCTTGGCCAGTAGGATGAAACACTCAGTAACCACGGGTGAGGATCCGCAAATCCGACAGACAAGCAGCCTGGGAAGTAATCCCCGTGACAAAAGCCAGAGGCTGCAGCTAGAGCACGGCCAGCACGCAGATGCAAGGCGTTGGCCATGGACCGCTGGGGTGAGATGGAGAGGCGCATACGAAAGACCTGAGCTAGCAAGCCAGCGGCGGTAAAGGCGGCCTGCTCACCTCGCCTGCGGGACACAGCGCGTCGCGCAAGCCGGGCCAGCAGTTCGAGCCACTGGGACCCGGAAGCCCCGTGCACATCGACGGCCAGGGGGACGAACTCGTCCCCTGCCGAGATGCACTTGCTGACTAGAGGTTACCAAAAAGTTGCTCTCCCACTGGGGGCAAGGGCTCTGAGAAGTCAGCCCGAAAAGAGTTGACAGATTTCGAAGGGGCTGACATTACGAAGGGGCCATGAACGCTAGCTCAGAACTGGTGTAGGATGCACCAGTCAGTAAATACGAGTGAGGAGCCTCAACTCCCAGATTAGCTGCTCCCCCTGACCGAAGCTAGAGGCGGAGCGAGAGCACGGCCAGCACGCAGGTGCATGGCGTGTTCATGGACTGCTGAAGGGAAATGGTCGCATGCGCGAGAGAGAGAGGGCCTGGGCGGCCAAGCTCGGAAGCCAGCAGATGCAAGTGCAGGATAAGAAGTGAGGTCTTCCAGTAATAATAGAGAAGCGCGCGGAGTGCAGGAAACTTGAAAAGAAACCAATTCAAGCCTTACAAAAGTCCTGATAACGGGGAAATAAGCTGGCTAAGAGGGGCACTAATAAGAAGAGGAAGAAGAAGAATGCGGCTGCTGATATTCAAGACCGGCTGTGAAAGGCCAGCCAGATGCATACAGGTGTTCATGATGGAGCCACAGGCAAGGCAGACACAGGCGAGGCAGACAGGGCGCTGATTAAGGGTGGGGCGGAGGCGCGCAGTGTGCATGACATGTAAGGGCCAAGTCAAGCCAAACAACATTATTCAGGCAGAAACTAGAGGGAAACAACAAGGCTACATAAAACAAAGCCCCACGCTAAGGTGGCTAAGGTAACAGTGTGACGTTTGTACCAACGGGTGAGCACATACGGATCCGACAAGCTAACTTGGGGAGGAGGGCGGAGGGAGAAAGGGCTCGCCCATTGAGGATAGGGGCTGGACAAGCCAGCCCAAAAAAGAATGAACAAAGAACGAGAAGGGGGCCAGAGGAAGCCAGAGGAAGCGCTAAGAAACCAAAGCACACAAAGAAAGAAAGCAGCTACAAATTACTCAGTAACCCCTGCTAAGCAGCCGCAAATCACAGAGGCTAGGGTCCTGGAGAGGAGAGCGGGGCCCGCCACGAGGGGCCGGCGGCCGCCCGGCGGCCCGCCTGGACGGCTAGCAGCTCCAGGCATGCCTCTTATTGACTGTTGGCGCTTTGCGTAACTCTGTGGATTTGGCGCCTTCCGCCCTCTTCGACCCTTTCTATTTTGACCTGTTGGCCCGGCTTGGTGTCCGGTGTCCGGCAGGGGAGGTGAGCAAGGCCGCCTTCAACGCCGCTGGCTCACTAGCGCAGGTCTTCCGGGCTTTGGACATTGTCCATTTGTTTTGGGCTGGCTTGCCAGCCCCTCTTCTCAATGTGTGCTTGTTTTTCTTAGCGCTTCCCCTGGCCCCCTTCTCGTCCTTTGCTGATTCTTTTGTGGGCTGGCTTTTCCAGCCCCTATTCTCAATGGGCGAGCAATTTCTTCTCCTCTTCTCCAGCCCCTCTCCTTGCTTTTCCAGCCCCTATCCTCAATGAGCGAGCACTTTCTCTATGGGCGAGCTCTTTCTTCTATGGGCGACCACTTTCTTCAACGCTGCCGGCTCGCTCGCGCAAATCTTCCGCATGCATCTCCCCGGCTTCAGCGCTCCCTGGCTTACGCAGTCCCACTCGCGAGCAGGCCGCCCTATGGCTGCTGCCTCTGGGTCTCGACGGAGTGCCGCTTCCCAGCTGCGACTTACTCGGACTTGCTGTTGCTCACTCGTAAATACTGAGCTTCCATCTGCAGTCGTGTAGTGTCCAGCCGTGTGGTTTTACTTACCGGCACCTTCTGCGCCTGCAGTAACCGTTGCTCATTTTTACCGTTGCATGCCAATGCCTCCCCGCTTTTCCTTGCTCTGCTTTGGACATTGTCCATTCTTTTTGGGTTGGCTTTGCCAGCCCCTCTTCTCTATGGGCGAGCTCTTCTTCTTTCTGCCGGCAGGCCGGGCTTGGCGATCCACAGCATTCTTTACACTTTCCGCCCAGCACCAAGAACAGACGCTCCTCTTCCCACTGGAAAAGCAGCACTCCGCCAAGGATGCAAGGGCCAGCCCACACAAAGCTGATGGAGTAGAGACGCAGAAGAGACGCTGAGCTCATATAATGTAGGAACACAAGCACTGCATGAAGAAGCAGCTCCTGCAGTGGGGGCGAGGGCTCTGTTAAATAGAAGAAATGACGCTTCCAGTAAAGGGCGGTGGCTCTGAGAGGCGGGCCCTGAAAAAAGAATGAGCAGAGTTCGAAGGGGCCACAGAAAAGCTCTGAAGCACACAGTGAACCAAGTAGCCACTCAGAAATGGAAGCACACAGGAGCTTGAACAAGGTCCCAGAAGAAAGACATGAAGAATTAGCTATGTCAATGCAAAGGCCATGGCTGTGACAGGCCAGCCCGAAGGAATTATTTAGAGAGTACCCAAGCGGCGGCGGCTGGCCGTGCAAGAAAGTAAGCTCTCTCTTCGTGCGGCTGGCTGTGCAAGAAGAAGAAGTGCGTGCCATAGAAAGAGGGCTGGCAAAAGCCAGCCCAAAAAGAATGGATAATGACCAAAACCAAAGAAAGAGGAGCCGAAAAAGGACTACACTACCAAACAAGACAACGCACTAGGGAAGCTCAGTACCCTCGAGTGAGCAACATCAAGTCGGAGTAGCTCGTTGCAGGGAAGGAGGCAGGAGGAAGAAGTGGCTCTCCCAATGTGTTTTTGTAGTGTAGTCCTTTTTTGGCACCTTCATTCTTTTGGCATTTACATTGTCCATTCTTTTTTGAGCTCACTTTGCTAGCTCCTCTTCTCTATGGGCGAGCACTGTCTTCTTTCTTCTTTTTTTCCCAATGGGGGCAAGGGCTGTGAAAAGTCAGCCCAAAAAGAATTGACAAAGGTTCGAAGGGGCACAATGACGGAGGGGCCTAAAGCGCTGTCAGAACGAGAGTTGGGACCACTCAGTAGCGACTAGTGAGGAGCCTCAAATTCGACGAAGTAGCTGCCGGAACAAATCCCCTTGGCGAAATCCAGAGGCTGCAGCGAGAGCACGGCCAGCACGCAGATGCAAGGCGTGTGCCATGGACGGCTGAAGGGAGACCGACAAGCGCATGCGATAAACCGGGGCCCATGAGCTAGAGGCGTTGCTGTGCAAGGCCAGGGAATGAACAGATGAAAGAAAGGAGGAAGGCGCGCGGTGCACATGAAGTGAAAGCGTGGCCACTTCAAGCCAATTCATTCTTCAGGCAGAATCAAGTGTGAAATGAACAAGGCTACATAAAGCGGAGCCCTAGGCTAAAGAAGAAAGTGCTCGCCGAGAGAGAAGAAGGGGCTGGCAAAGCCAGCCCAGAAAGAATGGACACTGTGCAAAGCCCAAAGAAACAAGGTGCCGAAAAGGACTACACTACAAACACGAGACGATGCAATGGGACGCTCTGTACCTGCGAGCGAGCAACATTAAGTCAGAATAGCTCACTGCAGGGAAAGAGGCACTCCGCCGAGACCCAGAGGAGCAGCCATAGCACGGCCTGCTCGTGTGTGGACCGCATAGGCTAGGGAGCGTCGAAACGAGCCCGCCAGGCGCATACGCAATACCTGGGCGAGCGAACCGGCGGCGTCGAAGCCGGGCAGCGCCCCCGGCAGACCCCGCCGCCGGTCAATGGTCTGACGGGGCTATGCTAAGGTGCCTAAGGTAACAGGGTGACGTTAGACACTAGTGAAAGAAGAGAAGGTGCGCGGGGCGCATGAAAATGGAGGCCAATTCAAGCTGGTACGATGTTCAAGCAGTCTAGGGCAAACTAAACAGGGCCACATAATACGGAAACCTAGGGTGACATCAGTACCCGCGGGTGAGCACAAACAATTCCGACAAGCTAACTTGGGGAGCTGGAGCGCCGCCACGAAAGCCGGAGGCCTGACTTAAAGCGCGCCCTGCACGTTATTGAAAGAAGAAGTGGCTCTCCCAAAGGGGGCAAGGGCTGTGAGAAGCCAGCCCGAAAAGAATTGACAAGGTTCGAAGGGGCCAAACTACGAGCTAAGCAGCGACTGCGGGGCCTGAAGAGGCTATGGCAGAACGGGGGAGGATGGACCACTTAGTAGTTACGAGTGAGGAGCCTCACATCCGACAGACTAGCTGCCGGTAAACTATCCCCCTGACGAAAGCCGGAGGCCGCAGCGAGAGCACGGCCAGCACGCAGATGCAAGGCGTGGGACATGGACCGCTGGAGGGAGACGGACAAGCGCATACGATACACCTGAGCCCACGAGCCAGCGGCGTTGAAGTCAGCCGGCTCACCGCGCCTGCGGGACACAGCGCACCGTGCAAGCCTGGCCAACAGGTCGAGCCAGTGGGATCCGAGAGCCCCATGCACGTCCACAGCCAGGGGGACGAACTCGTCGAAAAAAAAAAAAAAAAAAAAAAAAAAAAAAAAAAAAAAAAA
>WELB01000286.1:6415-17478 GCA_009602725.1 Spirogloea muscicola | reverse complement strand
AGCCGCTGGCTGGATCTCCTCCAGCGGCTTGCTCGTCAGGCTATTGATCGGCGGTCGGGTCCGCCCGGGGCGCTGCCCGGCTTCAACGCCGCCGGGTCGCTCGCCCAGGTCTTTCGCATGCGCTTAGCGGTATCGTTCCAGCGATCCCTTGCCCACGCTGTCCACACGCGCGCAGGACGCGCTCTGGCCGCGGCCTCCGGGTCTCGGCGGAGTGCCTCCTTCCCTGCCTCGAGCTACTCGGACCTGATGTTGCTCACTCGCGGGTACTGAGCTTCCCTAGTATGTTGTCGTGATTGGTAGAGTAGAGGAGTCCTTCCTCGGCTTCTCATTCTTCGGCTTTGGACATTGTCCATTCTTTTTGGGCTGGCTTTGCCAGCCCCTCTTTCTTTATGGGCGAGCCTTCTTCTCCGACCTGACGTTGCGCACTCGCGGGTACTGAGCTTCCCTAGTGCGTTGTCGTGTTTGACAGTGTAGTCCATTTCGGCACCTCTTTCTTTGGCTTTGGACATTGTCCATTCTTTTTGGGCTGGCTTTGCCAGCCCCTCTTCTCCAGCCCCTCTTTCTTTATGGGCGAGCCTTCCCCCCCTCTTCTCTGTGGGCGAGCACTTCTTTCTTCCTGGACTGGCCTTTCACATATCCGGCCACTTCGGACCTTGTTCGATCACTTGTGGGCTGATTTTGCCCAGCCTCTACTCCTTTGAAAGAACTGCTTCCCTCTTTCACAGGAAACTGCCCCCTTTGGGATAAAGAAGTGTTCTGGAAAAGCTTTCCATCTGGAAGGCAGAGTGTCTTTGGAAGAGCTCTCTTTGAGACGAGCGCTTCCGCCACCAGCAGCTCTTCTTTGGCAGTAGGCGGCAAGCCTAGGCCGGACGAATGCCACCCCCTCAGCATGCCCCCACCCGCCGCAATGGATGACATGGCGCGCCACGTGCGCAGCATGCTCAGCAGCTACTACGGCAGCCTCTCCCAAGGATGCATCTCTTCGCCGAGCTGCGAACGACACACCTTTGACGCCACACGAAGTACCTCTTAAGATTTCCGCTCTGCACTTGCCCACCACGACCAGCTGATTTGTCTTATGTCCAGCAGTCTGACTTGTCGCTTTCCAACGAGCTTGCTTACTTTGCTTCTTGGTGTTCCTTCTCAACAACATTGCAGAGGCACGTGCATTTAAGCGCTGAAGTCGACCAAGTGGGCCGCGCTACACTGCTGGCTGCCTACAAAGCGCAATTGCAGCATAGAATGACTGATGCCATCAAGCAAGCCAGTGGCCTAGCTTAGTGCCGGCCTAGCAAGCTGATGTATATATAGAGCCAGGAAACGCTGCTTAGCAAGCAAGAGCTGCATCCTGTGTTAGCCAAGAATTGCTTACGGGATGCTAGTGTGCCCAAGCTACTGGCCTGAGTACGACGGCGTGCATCTACCAACTGGGCCAGGCGATGGAGGTGGGAGGAGCACTTGTACCGCAGCCGCCATATGCTTTTTGGTAGCTCACGATTATTTACGGGTCTCCACGGGTCTGGTCCTTGTAGTGCCTCTGCTTCCTTCTTTCTGCATGGGTTGTCGCCCAGCCAGGCGCACTTGGCGTGGGTGCCCTTGATTGGAAGCGTCAAGTAATAAAAGCAGAAGCTGATGGCGTCTGCACGTCTGGCCCTTGATGCGCCTGTTGGACCTGTGCAACGAGTTTCTATCCAGCTGCTGCTTAGTCCGACTTGCGGTTGCTGAGTGGTTCGTGAGTGGTTCTTGAGCTGCCATCCGTAAGAATGACTTTCTTGCTCTCCTGAGCGATCTCTGCTTCCGGACGCCTATGGATCTTCTCGGGCCTTCAGAAGACGAAGCTCGTCCAACAAGAGCTTCTTCTTCTCCGCATCCCGAAGACTAGTCTCTCTGACCTGCGGCTGCTCACAAGGGGATGGGAGCAGCCAGTGGCCATTTGGTTCGTTGTGTGCTTAAGCGCTACTCTGGCCCTTTTGAATTTTGTCCGTCGTTTCCTGGGCTGGCCAACCCCAGCCGTCGTCCTCTACTGAAAGAGTTTCTCTCCCTGCTTGTTCTTCTTCTTTACCTCAGCCACCTTGGCATAGGGCTTCGATTCAGGTAGCCCAATTGTTGCAGTAGTTTTTGCCTGAACAATGTGTTGGCTTTGATTTGGCCTGCCTTCCGATCATGCGCACCCCGCGTCGCCTTCTCACCTCTTCTGCAGTTCTTCTCCCGCCCTTGGCCTTGACGGCGCAGAGATGCGAAGACGCCGTCCCAATGCCGTCAAGCAGACGGACCCTGCCGTTACGGCCGCGGCCGTGGAAGACCGGAGCTCCGGCCGCGGGCTGCGCTGCGAGCGCCACGTGGCGGCCGCAGGCGGACCGTCCATCCAGGCCTTCGATGGAGAAGATCGGACGGCACTGCCCGGCCCCAGCGCGCTCGGACCGGAGTCAACCCCGGGTACCCTCGAGCGCGCCGGTTGCGGCGCAGCTGCCGGGCACGTGCGGCGGCGGCGGCGGCGGCGGCGGCGGCGGCGGGACTACCGGCGGATTTTGCGGCGGCGGGGGCGGCGGCGGGGAGGAGGGGTTGCAGGCTGCCCTGGCCCCAGTCGGAGAGCTGGGCGGGTGACGTGGCGTCCTCCGGCTGCCTCGGGAGCTGCGAGGGCGCCACGCGGCTGCCACGTCGGAGGGGGCAGAGGGGGCGGGTTGACCGCCTAACCCGAGGCCGTGACCAGGCANGGCGCGGCGGCGGCGGCAGCGCGGCATCCGCAAGAACGTGCAGGCCAGCGGGCCGCTGTCGCAGCCGCCTGCGTCGTTCGTCGGGTGGCACCACGGCCGCCGCTCGCCGCCGCTGCCGCCGCAGCCGCCCGCCAAGGTGCCCCCCTCCTCCAGCTCGCCCACCGCTTGGCTGGGCTGACGATGCCGTTCGGGGCGGCTGCCACGACGCTGCAAGGCGCGAGCTGACGAGGCTCGGGCTTGAGAGAGAGAGAGGCTTTCACGAGGAGGGTGACGCGTCTGCGAGGACACGGCGGTGGGGCTGGGGGGGGAGGGCTGAGGGGCGGCCAGCTGTGCAAAGACGGGGAGCTAGCGAGCGGACGACCAGGGGGGACAGAGAGAGTGTGTGTGAGCGAGGGAGAGGAGAGGGGGACGATGAGATGGGAGCGTAGAAGGAGGTGAGAGCGAGAGGGAGCTGGCGAAGGAAAGGCGGGAGGCTGCAGTCAAAGAGAAGCAGAAGAGCGGAAGTAGCTTGATGGCAGAGTGTAGCCTTGCCAAGGCTGAGGTCGAGGGTTCGAGTCCCTGGACGACGATGGAGGAGGGAGCGTGCAGTGGGCGTGGAGGGAGGTAGCTCGAAGGGGACACCATGGCTGCCAGGGGGTCCTCTGCTGCTGCCTTTGGTGCAAAGCGGACGGCGGCAGCACCGTCAGCTAAACGTGCCGCGCAGGCTTCGCCGCAGTCGATCGGGAGCCGGTCGAGGCAGTCGGCGGCGGCGTCAGCCCCGAGCGGCAGGCCGGTCGACCACCTCAGCGTCAACCTTGGCGCCTCGCTCGCCTTCTCCGCGTCCTTCACGGGCGGCGGCATTGCTCGCTGCTCCAGGTCGCGACCTGCCCCCTCCTCCTCTTCCCACTCTGCCCTCCTCTTCTCATGCTGGGAGGCACCTCCGCCCTCCAGCACCAACACTGACTCCCTCCTGCTGCGCCATCGCCACTGGGTCGGTGTGCCTCGCCCCCAGCATCACAATCCTGGCGTTCGAGGTGGCGGGCATGGTGGCCAAGGCGCTGAACCTCCGTCAGTCGATGATGCCCGAGGATCTCCAGCAGCTGCAGGACGACGTGCTTGCCTCTGAGGGCGTCTGCCGCCTCGTGTCACCCCACCCGGCTGTCCTCTGGCGCATCGCTGCTGCCGACAAGATGTGCGTTGCGACCCCGCTCTTCTCAGTCTCTTCGCCCCTCCACTCTGCTTCCTTTGAGCCGGCGGCGTCAATCAGGCAGCTGGTTCAGTCCCCTGCAAATGCAGCTCCTTCCTTGCCTTCTGCAAGCAGGGAGGAGCTGCGGGCGCTGGCGCTAGACGTCGTGCGCCTCGGGCGGCGCTGTCACGAGCCTACGTACCACCTTCTCGAGCAGCAGCTGGACAGGTGCACGCCCCGCCTGCTTTCCACTCCCATGCTCCCCTTTTTCCCTCCTCCCCTGCGCTCCAGCTCACCCCTGGTGCTTGCTGCGGCCGCAGGTTGGGCCGGGACTGTGACGAGCCGGTGCTGCGACCAAGAGACGAGGATGTCGTGGCCGACCTCAAGGAGCTTGAGCTGCTCGCGCAAACGACTGCGGTCAGCAGGGCACCCCGTCCACCCTTCCCTGCGCCTTTGTCACAGCAAGCCCTGCCTTAAACATCGTAGATGCTGAAAAGGTGGGACGGAGGACGAAGCTTGAGGGCGAGCAGGCGACCACTGCCAATGCTGCTGCAGGACCTGTACCACGAGATGCACGCGCTGGACGCCGTGCAGGCGGGGCTTCGCCGCAGGATGCAGGAGGAGGAGACGTTTCCCGGCAGCCAGAAGGGTATCAGCCTCCAGCTTCCCCTTCCATCACTTCTGACCCCCCTTCCAAAATCGCACTCTCTGCCTCTTCGCTCTCCCTCTCTTCCCTCTCTAGTCCTCCTCTTACCCATCCTCCTCAAACTTCCCATCCTCTACTTCCTACCTGACTCCAGCTCCATGCGTTGCCCCGCCCTTTCCTTTGCCCAACTTTTGCCAGTCTCTGCCATGAGATCGTTAAGATCGGCTGCTGAGGCTCAACAGGCAGGGCGCACTGATGGTTGCTTCTCCCACATGGGCTAGCAGAGAACCTGCCGGTGCTGCGGCACGAGGTGCGGCAGCAGGAGAAGCAGGTCAAGCAGCTGCAGCGCAAGTCCTTCTGGACGCGAGAATTTGACGAGGTGCGCTGCCACGCCTATGCTTTTTCCTCTGCTGCAGCTCTTGTCCTTCCACAGTGCACTCCCTCCTCTCCCCTTGCACTTTCACCTGCTTCCTCCTCCCTCCTTCCTTCACTCTGTCCTCTGTCCTAGCCAAACGCTCGAAAACCTTGAGAATGCAAGCAACTCACTCCTTGGCCTCGCCCCACCAGAAGAGCAGCTGGCATCCTGCCGCTGTTCTCAACGTCTCAAGCTCCGACGCATCCGGCCTCAGCTCGTTGTGCCATGCTGAGAGCAGGTTGTTGAGCGGCTCGTGGATGTCGTGTACCTGCTGCACCGGCAACTCACAAAGACGTTCCAGATTACGGGTTGCACCTCCAACCCCAACCCTTTCTCGCCCCTTCTTTTCATCTCCACCAGCTTGCTGTGCGCAGACATCTTGCCGGCAACCCTCCGTTCTCATCAAGCGTCAACTTCTGGTGCAGGCGAGGGGTGGCTCAAGCGGCGGGCAGTGTCAGAGACAGGCGGCCGTGCACTCGGTGAGGTTGGGCTTGCACTCCACTACGCCAACACCGTCAACACCATTGACAACATGGTGAGTGGCAGCACAGTGTAGTGGGAAGATCAGCTCGAAGGAGGCAGGAGGCAAGCAGTGAGTAGGGTGGATCAGGAGTAGCGCTGGCGCACCTCCCTCCTCCTCCCTTCATCGCATGTCTGCTCGCACTCTGGCGCGGTGGATGGCAGGTTTGCAGGCCTGGCTCGGCGGCGACCAACCTGCGGGACACGCTGTATCAGATGCTGACGCCGGCCGTGCGCCTCAAGGTCCGGCGAGCTGTCATGAAGTCTGGTGATATGGAGAAGGTGCTGAGGCCTCTCTGCCCTCCTCTCATCCCCCCTCTCCTCCTTGCTGTCTTCCATTGGCCACCTCCATTGCAGCAGCCCAACTCGTCTAGCTTCTCGGCCAAACCTGGTTGGCCCCTCCCTCCTCAGTGCTGTGCGTCTCCTGCAAGTGGCACAGGAGACCGCCGCCGACATCCGGAACAGGCTCGAGGCCGTCCTCGACTGGCTCGTATCCATGGCCGCCAACACCATCCGGTCCTGACCTGAGCTCGCCCCACCCAACCCCCGCCCCCTCTCCCCCCCACCTTCTTCGGATGTCTAAGAGGTCCACGTCCTCCTCCTCTGGGAAGAGAGAGGAGCACCGCGCTCCTCCCTCTTCCACCCTCCCTTTTCCCTCCTTTCTTGTGCATGGCGGCACCAGTCTTCATGGGCAGGTTGTAGGTATAGGGTTCAAAGTCTTGGTTGCAACCGCAGTGTGACTAGCCGTCTGACAGTGGCTTTGCGTGATGGTGGGCGCACGGCATGCCTTGGCACTGGCACTGCGGGGCCAGGTATGCGTCAGACCGGCGGCTGCAGGGGCACACGGACCTTACGCTGCTGCAGACGTTACACCATGCTGACCAGGGCCGTGCTGAGGAGTGCCTTGTGGAGCTGTGTGTCGGGCTGCACCACCTCATGAGCCGCGCGCAGATCTCGCCCCCGCTCCCACGCTCGCCGCTGCAGCCTGTCAAACCTGGAGGCGGCAGCCTTGGCGGCGGCCGAGCGCCACACCATTCCTCGCCCCGTGGGCCCCACGATCTACTTAGGCCTATACCACCCTTACTGTTGGACGCGATGGCGGAGCTCAGCAACGTCGATGGCCAGCAGAGCACCAACAGCACTAGCGGCAGAAGTCTTACTGATGGCCAAGCTCTGGCTTCGACATCCAACGGCGGCAGCGGCGCTCGTGTTGGGCCTGCGCCAACTGTCAGTGCTGGCGACGTACCACTGGAGCGCCACCATAATGGTCCAGCGGCTGCGGCGCCTGTGGCCAGCGGCCGCAGCCTGGGGCCTGGGAATCATGGCAAAGCAGGTACGGCAGGACCGGCAGGGGCGAGGCAATCTCGGAAGCTGTCGCAGGCGAGAGAGGCAGAATATTTTCTGAGTCGTGGCAAACTGTCGAGTGATGAGGAGCAGCACCTGGCACGTATTGGTGCATTGGAGCGCGCCGAGATACCTGGCATGAGCCGGAGCATGGAGATCCACGTTCCACCTGATGGCCTTCTGAACAACCGTGGCTCTGCCACCGGTGACAAGGCCGGTAGCGGTGGCGACGGCGCATACGGAAAGCTACTCAGCCGCTCGCTGGTACCATCAAGCCGCTCCTCACCGCTTCCCGCTGCGCCCAAGCGCCGCCTTCGAGCCATGACACCCTCCATCTCGCCCTTCCTTGACATTGACCGCATTAACATGCCATGAGGCTGTGCTAAAAGCAGCCCTGAACCTCTGACTGTCAGACGCAACGACCCAGCAAAGTGGTCCCTAGGCTAGGTCCCTACTGTAATCTCAAACTTGTGTATTGTAGAACACTACAATAGATCACCTTTTCGCCTTGGTGCACCAAGCGCCCCACCACATTGTAAGTTCGGACAAAGTACATGCTCATGTCGGATGCTATAGCTTGGGTCTCGCATGTCCTCTGCATGTCTAAGGACTTGCGTGACTTTTGTGTCAGAGGATGATTGATTATGGACAATGCAAGCACAGCAAATGCGACCGCAAGATGTGTATGGAGAACTGTACTTTACTTCGGTGTTTGCTTGTGAATTGTACATGCTTGTTTGGATGCAGGTATACAGTAGGCAAGGGGGCATTGTTTTTCTCATGTATGCCAGCAAAGATGTAGCAAGTGATCATGGAAGCACATGTTGGCTTGGCAAAATTTCGCCTCTCCTTCTATTATTGTTGGGCTGGTGCAGCAAGACAACGTTGACCAGCATCAATGCTCGTAGGCGGATGGCTGCACAACGCTGGTGTTACCTTGTCGTCATGCTCAAGGTGCACTGAGACTGAGGTGCGTTTTCAAAAAGTTTAACAATCAGATAAAACTCCAGAAGGAGGAAAGGAGGAAGATTAGTATATGTTGGCGCATACTTAGAGCACCTCTATTGAACGGTGAGAAAGAATGCAGACTCCACCTTTGCGGACCTACAACATGACCTTCCTGAGCTGCTGACTCTTTAACTGGCCATCCTTCTTCTCTGGGGCCTGTCACTCGTTCATATCCGGATACTTATGGTGTTCTATCTTCCTTTCACTTCCCTAGCTCTCGCCATGATCTTAGCCACAAGCTCCTGCAGCTATGCTCTTGTGGCCTACTATGCTTCTGCACCTTCGTCCAGAACGTGCATGCCTTGTCCGTCGCTGAAAGGTGGACAAGGGCGGAGGCATGGCGGTTGTTGGAGCCAGCTGGTTGCCTTGAAAAGGGAGCTATGTAGTGCACCTATTGATGCGGATCGCGGATCTGTCATCTCAGAGCAAAGCCACATCCGAACCTCTGGCAACAAATTTCCTTGAAAGTCATAAAGGTAGGCCATACTGTAATTGCAGCTTCACCGGTCAGGAAAATCAACTATAAGCAGATTGTCCTGTTCGAGGAGCTCGTCTCAAAGGGAGAACAAGCTTGTGTTAAGGGAAGGAAGGCCAGAGTCGCTAAGACATAAGCAAGCACATCTGCAGATGTTCATCACCTGCTGCTAAGCCGACCCGCTCAGTAACCACGAGTCAGCGAGTAGAAAGGGGGCGCTGGCTATGATGGCCAGCCATCAGGAGCTGACAAGGTTCAAAAGGGCCAGGAAAAGCGATCCTGCAGTAGCTAGGTCTGTTCGGCCTTCTTTTCTGGCAATGAATGGACGGGGTGTGGTTACCAGAGGCGAGCTCAAGAGGTTGAACAAGGTTGGTGGGAAGCCCCACCAGGAGATGACAGACTGCTCAGTACAAATTTGCGGCACTGCCAAAGATGGACGGTGGCTGTGAACAGAAAAAGAAGAAGCTCTTTCAGAGGGACCGATGGCTGTGAAAGGGAAGCCTGAAGGGTTAAGAAAGCGCAAGGCTGATAGCGCAAGGTGAAAGGCTAGCTCAAATGACTGGATGAGATCGACAGAGGAGATTGCCAACCTCAAAGGACAAACCACTCAGCAAAGCAAGTGTCTTCTAAGGACAGCCACTTCTCAACCCCTGATCAATAGCTACAAGTGGGTCAGTAGCAGGACTTGTGGGAGGAGAAGGCTTTTCCGATGAGGAGTGGCCACAGACGGCCAACGCAGGACAAGGGACAAGGTGTATGAATGAAGCTCCAAATGGAAAGGCAGGTCAGTAAGCACATCGAAAGACTACTACGGACGGCAGCTTCATGACCCCGAGTCTACAGCCGCAAGTCAGATTGACAAGCAACAGGTGTTGAGTTATGGAGGCAGCACATTTTCCTGACGCAAGTCTTTGTTGCGGCCACTTGCGTTGCTGAGAGGTTTGTTTTTTCTCTGTTGGGGCTTCCTCGCACCCTTGTCCGTCTTGTGGGCATGGCCCTTGCCAGCCACCGCTCTGTGTCAAGCACCTCCAGTCTCAGGGCCTTCCAAGACCTTGTCCACTCCTTCGGGGCTGGCATGTCACTGCCATCACCCCTTCTGATGGCTTCCTCTTCATTCCGATCTAATTTTATTGTGGGCTGGCAAATCACAGCCATCACCCTCTACCGGAAGAGTCTTGCTCGTCAGAGCCACAGCCTCTTGTGAACGAGCTTCTGGCCCCGCTTAGTGCGCGGAACGGCCAAGCCGTAAGTAAGCCCCACAACTTCCAAACCACAACCCAAAGACGTTGCCAACGGGCCTGCCGTCTCGTGGAAAGGCGACGGCGGGCGGACGGTGACGCCGACGAGCTCGTCATCCTGCCGTCACGTGTGACGGGCGACGCTTTCGCAAGCCGGCCCGCCACGTGGAGGGCGCTCCGCGACCGCCGATCCGGGATCGCCGGGCCCCAGGGGGCGGGCCCAGGGGCCTCCGACAGCAGAGAGCACCTGGGGCCAATGGCGGGGCGCGGCTCCAGGGTGGCCCACCCCCCTGCGCGCCCCCTGGATTTTGTCGGCCACGCAAACCCCCCCCCCCCGCTGGCGCCGCGGGGGCGGGGGGTGGCCGGCCGGCGAGTGGCTGCTGGCCCACAACAAGGCCCGCCGGCCGCCATCGCTGGAGCCCCCCCCTCCGCCGCCGCGCCCAGACCCGCGCGCTTGCCGCGCCGGGCTCGCAGCGCAGGCTCAGCGCCCGCGCCTCACCAGCGCCTCCCTCGCCAGCTGGAGCGTGAGGACGCAGCGGGACTGGAAGCCGCGCCCAGCAGTGCCGCCTGAGCGGCTGCGCCAAGGAGGGCCGGCACCGCTCCCCACGCCACAGGCGTC
Source organism: Spirogloea muscicola (assembly GCA_009602725.1). NCBI lineage: Eukaryota > Viridiplantae > Streptophyta > Zygnematophyceae > Spirogloeales > Spirogloeaceae > Spirogloea > Spirogloea muscicola. The sequence continues at coordinate 7,335 of WELB01000286.1, read as the reverse complement.
TCCAGAGGCAGGACTGCCTGCGGGGCAGCTTCTGCTGCTGCTGCGAGCGCAGCAGCCATGGCGGGTCCCCGGCGGCTCGGGGGAGCGGCCGCGGTGCTCCTTGTCGCGGCGACGGCGCTGCTGCTGAGCGCTGGCCTGGCCGCCGCGCAGACCTCGCCGCCTCCGCCGTCGCCTCCTCCCCCCAGGCCGCCGCCACCGCAGACCTCACCGCCTCCGCCCGTTCCGCCAGCCTCTCCTCCCCCTCCGGCGCCTCCCGCCGCCACGCCGCCGCCGCCGCCCTTCTCGTCCGACAGCCCGCCGAAGAGCCGCATATGCAAAAGGTGGATACCTCGTTGCATCTGATGCGCAAGAGCAGTGGTGACCCTGAGCATGGACTTGCCAGGGCCCATGCACCCAGACGATCCTCCGGTCAAGGGGAGGGGTTGCTGTGACATCTTTGCTCTAATCACACAGTTAGAGTCAGAATGTCCTGGTCTAAATTCGAGCATAGACTGTTTTGGAGACAACCCTCATACAGGAGCACGCCAACGCACATACGCGCACAGAGCGCAGCGGAAGTCTTACCCTGAGGCACCGCCCTAGAGCGGTGACTCTACCAATAGACTTACAGAGAGCCGGCAGGGCCCGCAGCGATGAGCTGCGGCGACGGGCTGGGAGCAACCGGCAGCAGCAGAGCTGTGGCGGCGGCGGCAGCAGCAGGCAGCAGCGGGGCTGGCTAGGCAGCACCAGGGCTGTGTCTGTCTCGGGCGTGGGCCGACTCCCGGAGTCTGACCAAGGCCCAATACTTATAGCGGTTCTCCTGCCACCCCCTCCCCTGAGGGTGTGACGAGGGTCGCCCCCAAGGCCCTCCCTTGGAGGGGCGGGCCTGACAAGGGGACACGACAAATACAACAGGCTGGCACACAGGGGCCAGTGGCCTT
>WELB01000285.1:121725-140631 GCA_009602725.1 Spirogloea muscicola | reverse complement strand
GGCGGCCGCTCGCCGCAGCAGATGCCTGGCGCGCGCCGTGGCCGCCGCGTTGCTGCTCGTCGGGAACGCGCTGGCGCACCCCATCTGCGAGGACTTCTGTGAGCACCACCGCTGGTCTTGCGGCCGTGGCCAGCTCCTCCGCGTGGCCAGCTCTCGTGGGTAGCGCCTTGATCTCGGATGGAGACCATGTCTCCATCACACAGCAAGTTGTGCCTGGCATGGCCGCCCTGATGGGAGCTCTGGTGGTGCGCGCTCGCAGCTGGGCCTGTGCCGCAGAACCCCGTGGGCCCCTTCTGCATGCAGCTCTACGGCGGCGCGTACGCCAATCTGGGGTGCTGCGACTACCATGCCGACGTCCAACTGCAGCAGCAGGCCGCCCAGATGGCCTTCTCGGGTGGCTCCGACGACGAGATTGCGGCCTGCCAGTCTTTCCTGCAGCTCGCCACCTGCGCCATGAGCTCCCCCACATACCCAGTTGCCGATTTGTCAATTAGCGGCCACCCTGGTCGCTGATTGATTGGCAGTATGCTCTCTTGCGATGCTCGCTGACGGGCTGACGATCTGCCATGCGTCCATGCAGCAATGCGACCTGTGGGCGTCACACCTGTTCGACTCAGAGGTCGCCGCGGCGCGCGCTCTGCCGCTGCTCTGCCTGGGAAGCTACTGCGACGGCGCATACGCAGCTTGTGCCGGCCTCAACATCACGTACTCGCCATGCTACCTCCAGTACCTGCAGGCGCAGCGCGACGAGCTCAACGTGCCACCGAGCCCGGCCGCATTCCGCCTGCTAGAACAATACCCGACAGTGGATGCATTCCGGCTGGACTTCTGTGCGTCGCCATACCAGGCCCGATGCTTCTCCGGCTCGCCTTTCGATCCCAACGGCCCGCTGCCCCCAGCACCGCCACCGCCACTGTTCGTGCCGCCTCCGCCGACCAGCTCGGCGCCGCCTCTGCCCGACATCTGTTTCGACCGTGTCGATGACCAGGACTATCTGGGCATGCACCGCACCCCGACGGCTCCAACCGCGTCTTCCTGCACTCGCGCAGTGGCTATGTTTACCTTGCGCAGGTCCCGCCAGAAGGCAGCGGCAAGAAATTTGCCAACAGGACCACTGTAAGCCAAACTCCTATGCCAAGCGTGCTGCTGGTTGGTGCTGCTCGAGCGCCAGCGCTTGCCGCCTCCAGTGACGAGGCCGCCACGCCTTGGCGAAGGTCCGACCTGTTCAAGCTCTTCACATGTGCAGTTTCTTGATCTTCACTTGAGGACTATAGTCAACGGCGAGCGTGGCCTGCTGGGATTTGCGCTGCACCCATACCTTGTGAATGGGGCCGCTTCTTTGTGTCGTACATCTGCAATGGCACCCAGTACCCGGACTGCCAGGGGCCGTGCGAGTGCAATGCGGTCAATGAGTATTCTATCCCGCAGCCCAACGTCAGTGCCTTGCTGCAGCCCTTGTGTGAGGCCAACACGATTGTTGCTGAGTACAGTGCCGGCCCCAGCCCACGTACAGCGACAGTCGCCATCATTGCCGAAGTCCAGAGGCTCCTCACTTTTGCGAGGTAGGGCACGCCAGGGGAGCTCCTTGGCTAGGTGAGGCATCATCTTCGCTGCAGCTGCCCGCCCACTGGATATTGACTTCGGCTGGCGAGTCGCACGGCCTGTGTGTTCAGGCCATACGCCAACCACAACGGCGGACACCTGCTCTTTTGGCGCACATGCTGCAGCCTTACATGTACCACATGTCCGGTGACAGAGGTGGAGCTGGCGACAGCTTCAACTTCGCACAGCGGGGCACGACCTTCCCTCGGGAAAATCTGGCAGCTTGACGTGGATAACTACACAGCAAACAGTCCATACGGCATACCATCAGATGACCCATTCGTTGGCGTCCCAGGGATTCGCCCCAAAATCTATGCGCTTGGCTTGCGCAACCCCTGGAGCTGCACTTTTGACCGTGGCAATGATGACTTCATCTGTGCTGAAGTTGGCCAGGTCTGGCGGCCAGCCACGCGCTGACTGTATAGCTGCACTGGCCAGATACAGCTTCGCGTTGCTGTCGTCATTGTAGCTGCTTGCTTTCCTATACGGATCGTTGCCTCTACTGCAATCATTGGGAGCTTTCACCAGCTTAGACTTCCTGCACTGCAGGACAACGTGGAGGAGGTTGGTCTTATTGAGGCTGGAGGAGACTATGGTTGGCGAATGTTTGAAGGTGCGTGCGATTTTCCCCCTGGCAGGAATTAATTCCACCAAGGCATTACCAGCACTTGCTGCTGCGCATTGCTGGGCTACCTGCTGGTGCCAGCTCTTATGGACCGAATGTATGGCAAGGTGCCCATCTGAGCATGCAGCTGCTACTTTGATTGCACAGGAGAGTTGAATTTCACAGCAGTCGCAAAATATGACATGCATGCCCCGCCAGGCGGCTTCACCGACCCCTCCAACATCTTTGGAACGCTAAAGGTGGGATCCCTTGAGGCCCAGCCATTGCTGCCGATGACCTGCGTCTCCCTAAACATTTATGCAGTTGTCTTGCCAAAGCTGGGGGGACCTTAAGCGCTTTCAGAATTCTGCAGAGAGAGTATCGCTGACACAAGCTTTCTCATTCCTTTGTGGCCGCAGTGGTCGAAGTCCTATTACACGCACCAGGACCCGCATGTCAAAGTGACCTATGTTGCAATCATCGGGGGCCCCATACATCGCTCGCCGCGGATCCCTTGCTACAGTGACAAGTACTTCTTCAATGACCAGCTTGGCGCGTCATGGATTGCGACCAACACGAGCGCGCCTGGGCAGCCGCGGTGGACCACCATGGCCAAACAGTTTGTCAACTGCTACGCCGCTCTTAATACCACGCTCCCTATCCCGTTCAACTATACGCCTGGCAATCCGCTGGTGTTCCCAAGTACTCACACCTGGGGTGAGGACTACATTGGCGATTCATACATGCTGACCCCAGTCGGCGTGTACAAGGTCGTCGACCACGACTGCTGTGCCATTCCTGGCTGCCCGACGCAGCCGGCACCGCCTCCCACAAGCCCTCCGCCGCAGCAGCCGCCGCCACCTCCACGCCCACCTGCACCTCCACGTCCACCACCACCACGTTCACCTCCACCTCTGCGTCCACCTCCACCACCACGTCCACCTCCACCACCTCGTCCACCGCCACCACTACGTCCACCACGTCCACCTCCACGTCCACCTCCACCTCCACCTTCACCTCCACCTCCACCTCCACCTCCACCTCCACCTCCAGCTCCACCTCCGCCTCCATCTCCACCTCCACCTCCACCTCCACCTTCACCTCCACCTCCATCTCCACCTCCACCTTCACTCCCACTCCACCTCCACCATTAATCTGACGCTTCGATCACGAGGTGCGATGCAGACTGTCTAGACATTCATTGCAATACGAACCTTGGTATGCTTGCACATGTGCTGCACATGTGTATGCCTAGTTACCTACAGGCGCTTTGCTACAGCGTCAGGTTGTATAGCTGCCTGCACCCCTGTACCTATTCGTGCTTCAGCACGGTGCAGACTGTAAGCACCAAAAAGGTATACCTTAATCTAATGTCAAGTGATGTACGCTTGACTTTTGTATCACATATGTACTTTTAAAATACTTTTAGCTACTTGCAGCAGTCGGATTATTGTAATCCCTGAGAATAAGTGCCATTGACATGTGAGTTTGTTCGTTGATTTGGATCCAGCCAGAAAAATGGATCTGCTGAAGAGGCAGACTTTCCATTGACTGATTGAAGGCAACGTACTTTCTCCTTGAGGAATCAATGAATCAAAGAATAGACGAATTGGACATCTTGCTGAGGGGTCTACAATCCTTCAGAGGAAGCACAAGGGGCCCTCGGCTAGAAGGGGGCCCGATTATGTGGCACTGTGACTTGGGCTTTGGGTGAATGCCTGCTAACAGAATCATGACTTATCTAACTTGCCATGGACTTGTGATACATTGCAAAGCTTGAACACATTGTCGCCTTTGATGCTCTGAAAGACTGCAAGATACGGTGACTTACAAACTACAAGCTCGAGAGCTCTTAGGCGGCTGTGAGTGCTTAGCAGTACTTGATCTACCAGCAAGTATGGAGTTGGAATTGATTGGTGTATGGGAATCGCCTGCACAAGTGCTCAACGAGAGCCTGGTGGTGGCGGTGAGGAAGGAGGCGAAGGGGGGGGTGGCGGGTAGGCTGGGATCCCACCTAGTTGCACCCACCTACCTATAGATGGCACAACGGCTGCGCCAACACGGCCAGGTGTGACAATAACAAAGAGCAAGTAGTATCCTGGGGGGGCAATGTTGCTGTTGGGCGGGAGGGTGACTGTGGTTGAGAATGTGCCATTGCCATTGGCGACGAACTTGGTGGACTGCAGCTTGACCATGCGCTGGCCCATGTTGAGGCCATGCGTGCTCACGCCGGGGTCGATCAGCACCACAGAGACGGCCTTCGCAGCCGTTGCCGAGAACGTGACGGGGGCGCTCTGGGAGTAGAGGAGGGAGGTGGGCAAGGACGGCGAGATGATGGGCGGTGCAATCATCTGGTAGTCGAGGTACTGTGGCGAGAAGGCCTCCACAGACAGTTGCATGGTTCCCGAGTACTTGGTTGGCGCGGGGAACGTGTAGGGGCTTCCTCCTGCCAGGATGACCCTGCCGTCATGGGCGAGCGTGGCAGACGCTAGGAATGGCCTGGCGATGGTGGACGGTGACAAGACGTCGAACCTCGCTGCCGAGCTGGGCGACACGGCTGGATTGAGAAGGTATGGATTTGATGCTGGCGTGCCAGCGGCATTATTACCTGCGGCAGGCATCAATATGCACAAGCGTGAGTTAAATAGCAGGAAAAGAGTGTGTGACTGCCAATGACGAGTATCACTAGCTTACAAACTCGCAAGTTGCATCAGATGACGTATCGAGGTATGCAGCACAGATCAACAGAACAAATGCTGATCCCTCTTCACACCTGCATAGCCCGAGCTGGCACCGTTGATGAAGAGCACCTTCCCAGTGGGAAGCAGGACCGTGTTGAACATGGTGCGAGGCCCAGGCATGAATTCGTACACCCACACAGGGCTGCCAGACGGGTCGTCGACCCTGAGGGAGCCGCAGGTTGCTGTGGCAGGGTAGCCGCCACCACAGACCATGATGGTGGTGGAGTAGTTCGTGGCGGCATCCAATGGCAGCATGAAGCTCGACGCACTGTATGGACTGCTCCGGGACGCCGAAGTGTTGCTCCCAGCTGCTGCAATGTCCGGGTATGTCTTGATGCAGGCGCCACTACCGGCTGTGATATTCATCTCGCACGCCTGCAGAGCTTACATTGGGGTGAGCCGCGCCCAACACTGGGGCTGGATTGGGTGGATAGCAGGAATAGTGTGGCCATCCGGACTTGCCTAATAACAAAGAAAGCAGGACGCACGACGCTGCCTCTATCATTGGGAGGCCCGCTTTACCTTGGTGTTGGCGAGGATGAAGATGTTGCCGTTCTTGAGAAGGTGGAGGATAGGGTACAAGTCGTAACCGCCAGTTCCTTGCAGGAGAGCAATGGGGTGAATGTTGGATGCCTCCAGGATGTTGGTCTTCACCAGAAGCTCGTACGACCAGCTGCTGGCACTGTACGGGTTGGCATCAAGGACCTGCCCTTGGCCGCCGACAAACAGCACGTTGCCATTTGGCAGCCTCTGGGCAGAAGACGAGAGCCTGCATCACAGGAAGCAGCAGCAGTGCGATGAGTACTCCTACAGGGATGATGTGGCCATGTTTGAGCTTTTGTCACACTGCTGACTTGCAGTCGTTTTGTAGGCAGGCAGGTTGGGAAGACCAGCTTGCACTGAGCTCCGGCATGCACTGGCGTGCTCTTGTGTGTGTGCTCTTGACGTTGTCGTGCAAGTTGCGCCTCACCTCCTGCTCCTGAGAGCTTTCTCTGGGTAGTCAAACTCGGCAGTGCCATCGCCAGTGGGGTAGAAGCTCCGCATGGCATACCAGCCAGTGGTGCTGGAACCCGTGTTTATGCCACCAGCAACGAGGATGTGGCCATCCGGAGTGGTGTGCCCGCATGCGCCGTACGAGTTTGTCACGGGGCCTACCAGGCCTCTTGCCTGCACGAGTTCACGTGACACCCATACTGGCACACTTAGCAGATGAGAGTGTGGTGCCTGCTTTGCTGTCAGCACATGGATTGTCGTAGTCAGGAAACTCTATGTATATAGGAGGCCGTGCAGAGTGCACACCTGGTAAGTTGACAGTTCAAACTCCACGGCGTGCGCATATTGGGAGGGAACCTTGCTGGCATTGATCTGGGTCACCGCAATGTCCGTGCGATCCACGAACAGGATGGTGTTGTACCGAGTCAGCGCGGAGAACGTCCCTGTGATGCCCAAGGTGGAGCAGATGATTGTGTAGAGGCCAGTGGCGGCAGAAGGGGGCGGACTGGGAGGAGGGNCAAACCCCAGACCCCAAACCCCAGACCCCAAACCCTAAACCCTAAACTCTAAACCTCTGACTTATACTGCGCGATTTTTTGCTTGTGTAGTCAAATAACATGAGAGAAGCACTGCCCTGCTGCTGGCTCCTCAGCTTTGCTTGTCGGTTTTGCATTTGCTCACTCGTGGATCCCCACAGATAGCTCATTGCTTGCTTACCAGGACTTTATAAGGCTCGGATTCGCCTTCCCTACCCATCCATTCGCATTGCACGCCTTTCTCTTTGCTGCTGTCTGCTGCGGCAGCCCTCTGCCCGCAGCCCTGCTGCTGCCTGCTGCCCAGCCCGTCGCTGCAACTCGTCGCTGCAGGCCATCGCCAGCTTTCTGTAAGTGCTGCAAGTTGCGCCCCATGTTGGAATAGCAACTAAGCCGCTGACCCAGTGAAGTCACCGCTTTATGGCGGTGTCACAGGGTAAGACTTCTGCTGCGCTGTGTGCGCATGTTTGCGGTGAGTGCTCTGGCGTATCTCTCTGCAGGAGAATTTGTCTCAGAAACCCTATATGTCAGAACCGCAAAGAGGATGCCTTGACCCTATCCTAGGATCGGATCGTCAGGGAGCGTGTACACAAACAAGACTGCCCCCAATCTTCTCTTCCCATTGGCCATTGCCACGCGGGACACAACTGGTTGACAAACTGCGCGGTCAGATATTGATGGAGCGTCCCACTATAGAGTCCGGCCTCGACCCACGACTTGTGGCTCTTTGCCCACGACCCCTCTCCAGATAGTAAGCTCATATATAGAGGGTGGGGGCTGTGAAAAGCCAGTCCAGAAAGATTGAACAAGGTTCAAAGGGCCGAAAGACGCCACCCCCACGCAGCTATGCAAGAGACTACAGCCGATGGAAGCTTACTAACCCCGAGTCAGCAGACGCAAGTCGGAGCAACTTGGAGCTGGAAAAGAAACAGCTCTTCCAGATTGACAGCATTGGCTGTGAGAGGCCAGCCCACAGGGATGGACAAGGTCTGAACGGGCCGGATGGCGCAAAAAGCAGGAAAAGAGGCACCCCGACGAGACCCAGAAGTAGCAGCCAAAGCGCGTCCTGCCCGCAAGTGCACTGCGTGAGACTGGGAGCACTGGAAGGAAATGATAAGCCCCATGCGGAACACCTGGGCAAGCGACCTGGCGGCGCTGAAGCCGGGAGCTCACCTTGCTCTCCCTGCCGACGATGTGTGGCCCGCCGTGCAAGCCGTTGCAGCAGGTCCAGCCATCGACTGTCAAGTGCCCCGTGCACGTCCATTGCCACAAACTTAACACCGGCAGGGTGATTTGCGCATTTGCGCTTTTTCCGCTAGCAGCCTTGCCAACCGCGTGCCCTGCTTCTGTTGCCGAATAGATGGGGTTGGCGGAGTCGACGGAGACGGTGGTCACGACGTCCGCGATGAGGAAGAATGCGGCTGCTAGTCTTTAGAAGGAGCGGCTGTGAAAGATGGTGGGGGGACCCCCGCCAAACATTCTTCCGCGTTATCCGGCTCTTTTAGACCATGTGCATCCCTTTGGGCTGGCCTCTCACAGCCGTTGCCGTGAACTGGAAGAGCTGTTTCTTCTGGAAGAGTCTTCCTTCCGGGCAGGATGGCGACCAGGTCAGCGCGCCCTGTATGGAGACGGAAGTGAGCTCTTCCTTGAGAGAGCCACTTTCTTCTCGCCCATCTCCAGCTGGATGAGCATGACAGTTGTGTGTTCCAAGGCCACGGTGTAGCCGGCCTCCGGGAACACGCCAAACATGCCGTCCCGCAGGAAGTCTTAGGACCCGGTCCGCTCTCCTCCGTGCCGACAGCAGCATGTGCGCAGCCAACTCCGCAGCGTCGACGGCGGTTGCGTGCTGCGCACTCACACTGACCTGCGCCGACGAGGCAGGGCGGGTGAAGGCCCGCTGTCATGCCCGGGCGCATAGCGTCATTGTAGCGTCGGCTAGAGAGCCGGAGAGCCGGACGCCAAGCGTCTGTACCTACTGCCTTGACCCCCCCCTTGCGGGGTTGGGCCTTGATGAGATCGGGACGGCGGTGAGAGGCCATCTCTCCGCAAGTCCCCCCCGTTGGACTCGAGCGACCTAGCACCGCCGCCGCCGCAGCCGCCGACGAGGGTTCGGAGGGTTCGGCGCGTGTCGCGAGTAGGCCAACTCTCCAGGTCAGGGTGGCCAGGGGGCCGAAGCGGGCGGTGAGAGATCCCCGGGCGCGGGTGACCACGCGGGAGTGAGGGAGAGAGTGAGGCGAGGAGACAGTCCTCACTTGCGCGAGACAGTTTACTTGCAGTGTGTGTGTGGTGACGTTCTTGCCACATTCTTTGCATGCCTGCTGACCTGGTAGTGAGGCCATGCAGGGCGGGCTGCTGCTAGTCAGGCAGAGTCCTGGTCTGTAGGTCGAGTCCCAGGTGTGGACGACGCGTAGTGGGCGCTACAAGGGCAGGCACGACACCGGGAGCCGGTGGACAGCCGTCCTAAGGACAGCGTCCGGCATGGTCAGCGCAGCGCAGATGGGGAGCGCTGCCAACGACGCCGCCGCCACTGGGGAGGAGGCCGACCAGAGCCGGGCGCGCCCGCGAAGGTCGTCCAGCAGATGGTGCGCCACAGCCTGGTCGACCGCCGCCTTCTTGACCGACGCCATCTATCGCGCCCGAGCACGCAGGTGGGGGTGTGGGCGAGGTGCGCAAATGGCACTGCCCGCTGCGTCAGATCGAGGTGGGCCGCCTCCGAAGCAAACCGCGGCTGACCGGAGGGCCGCCTGGACAGGCAGCGGGCCGCCCTCCACATCAGCTGCCGCCTGCTTCAGCCTGTGCCGATAGACGAAGGATAGAGCTGCGACCTGCGCTCAGCTGCCTAGGTACGCAGAATTGGGCCGGGCAAGCAGCAGGCGCCTGCAAAGATTGCACCGAGAACCAAGGGTTCTTTGACTGCATCCAACTGGATTTTTGTCCGCTCCTAAGCGAGAAACTGCGGCTGCTGATATTGAAAGAGCGGCTGTGAATGCCAGCCAGCTGCGTACCGGTGTTCATGACGGAGCCACAGGTGTTCATGACGGAGCGCTCTTAGTACCCCCGTGTCAGCAGTGGGAAGTCAGATGAGCTGAGAGGAGGAAGAGCAATCCCGCTGCTATAAGCCCAGTGCTCCACCGTCGTTGAACGGCCGAGCACGCCTAGAGGCGACGAAGCCTGCAGCCGTTGGCCCACCGCTGTAAGGCGCTGCCGCCCCCGCTGGAGATGACGAGGTGGTCGATTTTGGCGAGGCTGTCGCCGATGTCTCCCGTCATATGGTTGGGGAAACCGTGCAAATATTCTCGGAAATGCTTAAATCCTATAACTCTAGGCTTCGGCGGGGCCCCAGGTGCCGGCGGTTCTTCGTAAAAGCAATGCTTGCCATATGGAGATTGGCGAAAAGCCTATGCTTGCAGCTGTGCAGCATTCGCAGACACAATGAGCAGACCCGGGAGAACGGCTCTGGGTGGGTGCCGACCACCGCCGCCTCTTGCCCTGGGTATAATCGCGCGAAAGAAAACCGGAACCATCCCCAGTGGCCATCGTTGTAGCCGTTCGTTTTCTGTGTCAAGGTAAGGAAGCCAAAGTCGATGGCCGTCCGCGACTCGGAATTGATCATTTGTGGGTAGTAGTTTCTTCGCGGTAGTTGTCGCAGGCAATTGGGCAGCAGCCTAAGCCGCCGCTGCTGACTGGCAGGGAAGGCTGCTGGTGGAGAACCAGAAAAAGGAAATGGCACCTGAAGGGGGCAAGGGCTGTGAGAAGCCAGCGCGGAGAGAATTTGACAAGGTCCGATAATATAGCTCTTCCAGTTTACGGCAATGACTGTGAGAGGCCAGCCCAAAGGAATGTACAATGTTCGAAAGGGCCAGATAGCACTTAAAGCAGGATAACATTCTCCAAGACGTCAGCAAGTGGGCGCTCATAAGCTCTAATCAGCATGTGCACGTCAGAAAGGAGTGAGGAGGGGTTGCAGGGAGGGGAAGGAGCAGACTGCTGACTCGCGGAAGTTCCTCAATGGCGCTTGAGATGGGAAAGGGGGCGAGGTGAGATGGGGGCAGCGCCTTGTTCAGAACGATTTGGGCACAGGTTACGGAGGCAGGCACAGTTGCTGCCTACCAGGATTATTGTAATGCTCGAATTTGGCCTCCATCTCATATTCGTGCTGGTTGAAGCTCCCGCCCCGCCGCTGGCAGGCGGCACGCCGGGGAAAGGCAGGGCCCGGCGCGTCCTCCGATGCGCCGTGGCGCCTCCCTCGACCCAGGACGTGGCGCGGCGCCCCCATGCACCCTGCCGGGGCGCCACGTGCCGTGGGCCCACGGAAGCAGGGGATGCGGACGTGGGAGATTTGAAGCTGAGGTGGCACCCACGTCTTCCGCAACATCATGCACGGCATCTCTCCAGCTGCGGGCTTCACGGTGGCCGCAAGGTCATTCGCCAGTGCCACGCAATCAAAGGGCGACGGCTTCCACGCACGGCCAATTGACCTGCTGGCCACACGCTGGCTGGTGGATCGCGCCTCATTGCGGACAGAATGACGACAGACGCGTTCTACCGCGCCAACCCCGCCCTCTCTCTGCCTCCAAGGCAGGGCATGCAGTGGCCAGTGCCGCTCAGGGTGAAGAGCCAGCCCAGAAAGAATGAACAAGGTCCGAATGGCCGAAAGGCGCCAAAGGTCAGGATCGGAAATCCTTGTGTCAGTGGTTCAAATCGACTTTTTGTCACTTCGCCTCATCTTGGTAAGCTCGTCCTATCAATCTCTTTTTGCAAATTTGCGGGCGACGTCAGCTTCCCGGGACGTCACCGCGGGGCTCGCGGCCGGCGCAGCTGGAGGGCGTGGCGACTGCACTCCAGGCCGAGCGACATTCCGCTGCCAGTTTGCGACACGCAGTCGGTGGCGTGCACGCGCCGTACACTACCCGCAGAAGCTGTGGGAGCCAGGATTCAGCTTCTAGATCCTGGGGTTCTTCTCTTGGGCTCTAGGCAGTGCAGGCAGTGGCAGAACGGCGCCGCAAAGTGCTGCTCCAGGTGTGCGCAGGCTGCGCGGGCAGCCGAGGTGTCGCAGAGCAGGAGGCATTGCGGAGGGCGGCGGCGCACGGCGCGTTGCGGGCTGGCTGCCACAGGCGAGTCGCGCAAGGCGAGCCTGCGGCGGCCGCAGCAGGATTGGAGGCGGCCGCAGCAGGATTGGAGGTCGCCGCTGCAGCGGCCGCGGGGCTGCGTAAGCAAACGGGCAGCCGTGGCGGCTCGCACGCGCGCAGCCATGGCAGGCCGGGCATGGCAGCTCGCGCGGGCGTTGCGAGGGGAGCCCGGGCATTTTAGGTTTAGATTCAAGGGTTGAAGGGCGTTTTCCAGGGGTTGAGGAGTTTGGGAAGGAGCAGGTCTCGAGGAGGCTGCAGACGTATGCGTAAGGGCCAGCCCCAAGAATGTAAAAGAAGAAGTGGCACTCCTAATGGGGGCAAGGACTGTGAAAAGCCAGCCCGAAAAAGAATTGACATAGGTTCGAAGGGGCCAAGTGATGGAGGGGCCTAAAAAGCGCTAAGCAGCTACGAAGGGGCCTGAAGATGGAATGTCAGAACAGGGGAGGATGGACCACTCAGTAGTTACGAGTGAGGAAGCCTCAAATCCGACAGACTAGCTGCCAGAAAACTATCCCCCTGACGAAAGCCGGAGGCCGCAGCGAGAGCACGGCCAGCACGGAGACGCAAGGCGTGGGCCATGGACCGCTGAAGGGAGACGGACAATCGCATACGATACACCTAAGCCCACGAGCCGGCGGCGTTGAACTCAGCCGGCTCACCGCGCCTGCGGGACACAGCGCGCCGCGCAAGCCTGGCCAGCAGGTCGAGCCACTGGGACCCGAGAGCCCCGTGCACGTCCACGGCCAGGGAAACGAGCTCATCTGCAGCCGGGTGGTCGGCGTGTTTGGCCGCCTTGCTGCGAGCGGCCTTCGCCGCGGCGTGGCCAGCCCCCGAGGCAGAGAGCCCCGGGTTGGAGCGGTCGACCACATCAGTGGTGACCACATCAGCGATGATGCGCGCGCCGCCGCCCGGCGTGGACGCCACCAGGTCGACGCGGCGCGTGTGGAGTCCGTCGGCCCTCTGGACGATGGGCATGACAGACGTATTCTCCATCGCAACCGTGTATCCGGCCTCCTGGAAGATGCCGAACATTGCGTCTCGGAGGAGGTCGTGAGCAGCTGTAAGTTCGCCTCCAGTGGCGCAGTGGAGGATACGCACCGCCAGCTCCGCCGGGTCCGTCGACCGCTCCCCGCACTCACACTGCAGCACGCCAAGCAGACAGGGCGGGGGGAGACCCAACCGGCGATGGGTGGCCGTACGGAAGAGTTCATCTGGCATCCTGAGGGCATCGTACAGGGGGAGCGCGCAGAGCCAGGCTGCCGCGCCAGGGGAGGCGGCCGACAGCAGCCGAGCATGGCCGCGCACGTCTGTGGGAGGGAGGAGCTGGCGATGGCCACCACCCGTCCGGCGGTGGCCACCACCTGCCTGGCGTTGGCAACCACTCGCCTGGCATTGGCCACCACAATTAGCGCTGCAGCGCATCACCATTCTCGTGACCTTCTCTCACCGCTTGCAGCTGCCGCAGTTGAGCTACTAGCCAGCCGCTCGGATGACAGTGCAATGAGGTTCTATTACCCTTATTCTGCTTCTTGCCTTTGTAGATAGACACATGTCAGTGGGCCAAGGCAGTGGCCTGTCATGTTACACGACGTCGATTGCTGTACAGTGTCGATAGGTCAGATTGCAGTCAAAGGAGTCAGGGTCTTACATGGCAGTCAGAACAAACAGACCAAGTCTGGAAAGCAGAGTAGCGCAGAAAGTAAGGGCAAAGTGTAGTAATAGATGACATGTTGCAAAATCAGGAATTTGTGAAGGATAGATTTGTTGACTCGTAAAGAGTAAAGAGGTCGCAAGACAAGCCCCACGCACAGTGCAAAGAACCAGTTTCTGGAACGAATGTCAAGGAATGCCCCCAATGATCGATGATCTCGCAAGGAAGTGTTGCTGAAGCAGTAGTATACAACAGCCTTTGAGCAGCTCGAGACGACATTAGACAACTGCATTCTTGACACAAGGTCACGATCTTCGTGGTGTGCCAAAGGGTGAGCCGGTCTCACGCAGCCGGATGCGGAGCTTCTCGGAGGAGGCTCGCCAGCGACTGGTCCGCCAGGTGACCTCGCCTGTGCCCTCGTGGCACGGTCCGAGTCGCGCAAACGACACCTACTGGCGCAGCGGCGGCGGCGGCGGCGGCACAAGGTCGGCAATCAGTCCAAGCGAGAGACTGGGCCGAGAAGACTGCTTGGCCCCGGCCCTTCACACCCCACAGTATCTGCCTCCAAGGCAGGGCGTGCAGTGGCCGGTGCCGCTCGAGCAAGGAGCGAAGTATGCTGACCATTCGTGGGAGGACGAGGTCTTCCCCCTTGCCATTGACGCCCACGGGGCGTTCTGCGCTCGGTAGCTCGAGCTCCTGCACCAGCTTGCGCGCAGCGCGGTGTCCCGACGACACCAAAGGAAACTTGCGTGTATTGAGATAATGGAAGGCCAAAGTGGCCGAGTACATCGGCAAGCACACCTGATGACGTAGATTACCCACTGCAGGTTGACCCGCTCAGTAACCACTGTCAGCACATGAAGGTCGCTGATTGATGCCTGAGTTCCAGATGGCAAATTCCAAGCCCTTCTGCCACCAACCAGAGCTCCCCCAGCTTTCTGATGCAAAGCATGAGCCTGAGCACGCTGCAACAGGCTGACACTACTCAACGGCGCAAGAACGACATATATGCAGCTGGCACATCTCGGTCTGAAGCACAGGAGAGAGGAGAGTGTGGAGTCGAGGACCTATACAGCCAACGATGTCGACTGCAGCTGAAGAATGCTGCTGGTAATGAAAGAGCGGCCGTGAAAGCCAGCCACAGGCATACAGGTGTTTATGGCGGAGCCACAGGCTAGGCAGACAGGGCGCTCTTAGTACCCCCTTGTCAGCAGTAGGAAGTCAGATGAGCTGAGGGGAGGAAGAACAACCCCGCTGCGCAAGCCAGAGGCTGCTGCAAGGGCGCGATCGGCTTGGCGATGCAAAGCAAGCGCTTGGTATCGCTGTAGGGGCATAGATAAACGCATGCGGTAGCAGGACACAAGACCCAAAGGCACCCGGAGCCTCCTAGAAGTGCTGCACCCTGTTCGCGGGCAGCTGGCAGGAGCCTATTGCAGGGGGGGTTAGTCGATGTAGTGCTCCAGCTTGTTCTGCTCTGCGCTGCCCACTGCGTGGCCAGCAATGTGGGTCGATGCTGGACTTTTGTATGCCTCCTTAATGACGACATCGACCAAGGCCCGTGGTCCTCCACCAGGTTGCACGCCCACAATGTCTGGGTTGCGGCGATGATGACGTCCTTAGGCATCTGTGGTGATGGGCATGAGGTTGCTTACTTCCACGACCGCACAGTAATCGACGTTACGCATCAAGCCCGCCAGGGCATACCGGAGAAGGTTGTAAGTACTCACCACTGTCGGTCCAGTGGGGCATCGCAGCATGTGTTTAGCGAGCTCACCACCCACTGCACGAAAGCGACAGTCGCACTGGCGCACTATAATCAGACGGTTGGGTAGGAGGCCGAGGAAGAGTTGAAGCAGCGTATGAAAGGCCACGGGGGGCTGATGCTGAAGTTGGAAATGGCGTGTGAAGTGACCTAGTCGGTAGCACCAGGTCTGGCGAGAGATGTGAGTCTTGCCAGGCTCCTCAGATCGTCTTACATTTCGGGCAGCCTCCTCAACCTCCTCCAACGCTCATCTGCAACTGCCGCAAGAAGTCTGGCTTGTGCCGCTTCTGTTGGAAACTTGGGCAAGGAAGGAGAGAGGATTGAGGAGGGATTGTAGGGGAGGGAAAGGGGCCGAGTGGCTGAGTTGCGGATGCTCCTTAGATGCACTTGAGAAGTGAAGGAGCCTTCCTCCACGCTGCTTACGGGGTCGGCAAGGCAAGAGAAGCGCATGGGAAGCAGGGAGGCAAATTGGTGCCAGTACCTCAGGAAGGGTGCTTGCTTCGTCTAATCCAACGACCGGCGCGCCAAGGCCGCCCATGCGAGTGGAAAGGGAAGCCTGGAGGGAAGATGAAGCTGAGGGAAAAGATGAGGATTGTGTAAAAAGGAAGCCAGCGTCTGGAAAGGGAATTGTCGTACTCCTTGTAAAGCTCGCCCATCATGCCTATCGGGGCCACTTTCCGCTGCAGGTAGCATGTCCGTTGGCCGATGCAGCGGGTGAGATTGCCAGCGCCAGCTGCGTTTCCCCAAGGAGAGGAAGGGAAGGTAGGGGTCCAGGTGTCTGCAGTCGTTCACGCAAAGTAACCACCACGTGAGCTGGTGTGCCGAGGGGGACTGTCGAGCTTTTTCACGTCGAAGGCCTACTTGTGTCGATCTGACTAGGACAGCTGACCTGGCTTGACACGTGGATCCCTGCGGCTGAATCATACAGTTTCGGGTGTGATTCGAGCCGAAAAATGGGGGGACCACTCCCACTCTCCATCACTCTCTCTCTTTCTCTATCGAGGCGACCGCTCATCAAATGCGGACTATGACACCAACGGCGCGACAACAAGGGCAAAAGCCCACGCACGACGCCACCCGCCAGAAGACCGTAAGAAGCGCAACGAGGGAAGCCCATCTGAAGGCATTTCAACCACCCACAAGACCGTGAAGATGGGCGGTACAGAAAGCGGTGGCAGGGCAATCGTGGAACGGACGGCTGGAGGGTCGAGTCGGCCACTGGGTCGGGTGATCGGCGAACGAAGCCGGCCAACCAGCCCAGACAACCAGCGTAGCCGGGGGCCAAACCTGGCCTAGCAGGGGTGACTGAGTGTTTCGTAGCTACTCGATTGCATGTGAGCTTTACAGCTTTCCCTGGCCCCTTCGATCTTTGTGCATTCGATTTCTGGGCTGGCCTCTCACAGCCACCACCCTCTTCTGGAAGCGTCCTTCTTCTTCCCTGTTACCCTGTTACCTTAGGCACCTGAGCATAGGGCTCCGTTTCATGTAGCCTTGTTTATCCTGCACTGGATTTTGCCTGATCAACGTGTTGGCTTGAATCGGCCTCTGCCGTGCCACCTGGTGTCGGTTGCTACTTAACGTCGACAGGACAGGACAGTGTGGATATAGGTGACAAGGTAGAGTCGGCATGACCGGCAACGCCAAACACTGTGAAAGAAAATAGAACACGAGAGAACTGGACATTACTTGGTTTGAGATGAGATAGATTGTGTAGTATCGGAATGAGAAAGTAATTGGAGCTCGTGATGGGTGATTTCCAATCAAAGTAAATGAGACGGGAACACCAAGCGAGCAACACTTATGTAAGGACCAGATCCGGAACTGATATCCAGTAACTGTCACAGTGACCAGTAACAGTGACAGTATTGATTTTTGAGTAGTAATGGAACTTCATAAACGCCCAAGTATAGGGACTTCAGACAGGATCCAGTTTCGCGCCCAAGCATAGGGACTTTCGGGCGGTAACCAGTTTCGCTTCCAAGTATAGGGTCTTTGGTTAGTATCGATGCCTTGCAAGATAGAAGCACTCGTTATAATGGCTTCCGAGACTGCGTTAGAGATTCGGTTAAGCAAGAGCAAGCGTGCCTTGCCAATGTGCCGGTTGACGTACCGGTCAAACGGAGTTCGTCGGTAGAAGGCTCCGCAAGCAACCTAACGCGCCAGCCCGTGCCTTCCTGGCACGTCCGGAATGCTCACTCGAAGTCCGCTGCTTGTTCAGCGGTGGCGGTGGCGGTGGCGCAGACAGCGACGACAACAGTAGCGGCGGCGACGGCAGCGACAATGGCAGCAACGATGACAGCAGCGACGGCGGCGGCGGCGGCGGCGGCGGCGGCAAGTCGGCTCGAAGGAAGAGACTTGACCGAGCAAAGGTACTCGGTCCCAGCCATCTGCTCGCTTATCTTCGGTCGGAAAGAATGGTACTGTTTTCTTTGAGCGGGCTCTTTGGCCCATTTGGCTTCCCCTCCACCCTCGATCCCAGGGCCAGTGTAGCCTGAGACCGCTATTTCCTCAGCACTCCGGCTCCTTCAGACCTTGTCCATTCCTTTGGGCTGGCCTCTCCCAGCCACCAGTTAATCTGGCCGCGCTTGCTCTTCTATTTCCGTCCTGCCCCTCCACCCTTGATCCCCAAGGCTAGTGTAGCCCGGGACTGCTAATCTCTCACCCTTTCACCTTTACCCGCCGCCAACCTGGCCGGTACTTGCCTTCGCACGTCAAGGTGGGTCATCCCCATCGGAGCAGGGCTTTGAGCGGGCTTCCCCTGGCCCCCTTCTCGTGCTTCGTTCATCCTTTTTGGGCTGGCTTTTCCAGCCCCTATCCTCAATGGGCGAGCCCTTTCCTTTTGAGGGCTTTTCGGCTTCTCTTCGGGCTTTTCGAGCGGTTTCGGGCGGTAGGATGGGGCTGCTCCTAGGATGCCAAATCCACGGCCCAGCGGCAGATACGCACGGTGTTTGAGTGGTTGGCATGGTAGGATGGGGTTTGCCTGCCGATGCGAATCGACGGTTCAAAAGGCAAGTTACTCGACCGGAGCTGAGCTGAAGGTACTGTCTACGAATCCTGTTTCAAAAGGCAAATTACTCGACCGGAGCTGAGCTGGAAGGTACTGTCTACGAATCCTGTTTCACGTTATACGGATAGGTGACGTGCCTCAGATGCCTTACGTGTACAGCCACCTCACGTGCCTTGTCAGATCGACGTCAATGAGCTATCGACGGGACATTCTCGTGACACCTCCGTTTTCATACATGCGCTCCGCGCGCCTTCTCTCTTCGCCCGCACCCAGGCTCTGTCTCTCCTGCCCCGCGCTGCTCCCCGCCGCGAACCCAACCGCTCTGCCCCGATGCCCTCAGGGGAGCCCCGGCTTGCCCCGGCCCGTCACGCTTCCGCAATTGGCAGCGGCCGGCACGCGGCGCGTGGCACGTGATGGCGCGGGGCGTGGGTGACGTCGGCCACGCGGCGCTAGGGGCGGTGACCCGCGCAAGCGCCGGGGGAGGGGAGAGCAGATCGTTGGCGGAGATGGTTCGGGGAGGCTGGGTTTGTCGCCACCCTCCGCCTACCGCTGCCGGCCGGACCGAGCGACGGTGTCAGGCGGCAGCCGTCGACGCCCTGTGGGCATCGACGGGAGAGCGCGGGGCCGGGGGCGCCGGCGGTGGCGGTGGCGGCGGCGGCGGCGGTGGCGGCGCCGACCGCCCGGGGCCCCCCCGCCCCCCCAATCAGAAGAAGGGCTCGCCCGTCTTCTGATTGGAGGGGAGGGGGGGGCTGGAAGTAGGAAGGTACAAAGAGAGAAAGCGGCTGCTGATATGAAAGAATCGGCTGTGAAATGCCAGCCAGATGCATACAGGTGTTCATGACGGAGCCAAAGGCTAGGCAGACAGGGCGCCCTCAATACCCCCG
>WELB01000285.1:75142-103175 GCA_009602725.1 Spirogloea muscicola | reverse complement strand
TGCAGAGGTGGGGGGTACAGTCCGCAACAGGTAAGTGGGACGCTGGGCCACACAGCGGGTGAGGATGGCCACCGCAAGCTGCGCGTCCTGTAAGGAGGAGAGGGCCGGGAGGGTCTGGAGATGGTTCTCAAGGGTGGATTCCACAACTTGCTCCACATGCGCAGCAGCCCCCAACGGGGCTCCAAGCACCACCATGCCGAGTGGTGGGGTCTGGCAGCCAGCCGGCAGCTTGATGAAGGGAGGGATGCCGGCTGGAGACCAGGCTGAACACTTCTCGGGCCGGATGTTGAGGCCAAGGCTGTGAAGCTCGCGCTCCAACGTGCTGTAAGCGCTGGTGACTTCAGTTGGGGTCCCACTATGGTGGTGTCGTCGGCGTAGCTTGGGATTAGCACAGCAGGGTGGGCCTCCGCCGTACTACGCAGCGCCCGTAGGTGTGCCAGTGCAAAGAGGGTCCCGCCCAAAGGGCTGAAAAGCAGTAGTACTAAGCAAGGACTCGTAACCTGGTCAGTAGCCGCAAGTCAGAGCTGCTGCTAAGTAAGCTGACCCCAGTGGCTCGGTAACCGCGAGACAGCACGTGGAGGTTGCTGACTGATGCCCAGACCACCGGACGGCCACTGACAAGCCCTTTTTGTGCCCACCAGCTAAAGCCAGAGCAGGAGCGCTCTGGGGGGTGCCCCAGTTCCGTCGCCCAATGCATCCCGCGAACATCCTCCGGACACGGACTGGGCTGGCGGGGCCCGCCGTGATGCCGCTCTCCGCCGCTGCTCGGCCCGGCCCGTCGATCCCACTGCATCGGACGGTGCCCGACGGCCCCCGGACGGAGGGCTTGGGGCCTAGGGCTTTTGTAGCCCCCCTCTCTTCATCTCATCGCCACGCCACGTACCGGGGGCCTACCGCACGACCGCCGCCGCCGCCGCCGCCGCGGCCGCCGCGGCCGCCGCTGGGTGCGGGGGACAGGGCCGGCCCTAGGTACTGCGCGCGTGCAGATTGTTCTGACACAGCCGAGGTCCTGGAGGAAGAATCTAGCAAACTGCCGGTTCCATAGGCCCGTTTGCGGAGAAGAATAGGGTCCAGGGTGAGATAGTTTCAAGCCCACACTGCCCTGGACGGACTCCCCCCTCCGCAGCGGGGCTACCGGTTTCCCGCCAAGCCCGCTTGAACGCTTTGTTTTGGCGCGAAGCCCCTGCTCTTCTACCCACAACGATGTCAACCTGACAATGCCCAAGTCCAAAAGCTTGAAGTCACCTCTCGGCCCCGCTCGGCTCGGACCAGCCACCTCGGCGCTTTGTGACTGGCGGCGGCCTCCGGCTTCCGTCAGGGCGACGTCTTTCCGCCTGTTAGCGATTCAGATTTGCATCTACTGAACTAGAGGTTACGGAGAGTCCGCTTGCTGCTATCGCAGTCCTCAGCACTCCAGCTCCTTCAGACCTTGTCCATTCCTTTGGGCTGGCCTCTCCCAGCCACCAGTTAATCTGGCCGCGCTTGCTTCTTGTGAAAGAAGAACAAGAGCTCTTCCAATCTGAGGCAGTCTGTGAAAGGCCCCCCCAAAGGTGTGTATAAGGTCTGAAAGGGCCGGAATGGCGCAAAAAGCAGGATACTAGTCTTCAAGAGAGAAGGCGCGCGGTGCGCACGAAATTGTAAGGGAGGCCAACCCTAGCCTTACGAATGTCCTGGTAACGGGGTAATGAGTTGGCTAAGGGGGGCGCTAACATCCTCGAGTGAGCACATACATATCTGACAAGCTAAGCTGAGCAGCGTGACCACCACCATGGAAGCCATTAGCGTGGCCTAATGCACGCCCAGCACGCTGGTGTATCGCAAGTGCCTGGGAGCGCTGTAGACTCAATGATAACCTGTAGACTCAAGACGTCAGCAAATGGGTGCTCAATGACCTCTAGTCAACAAGTCCAATTGAAAGAAAGACATTTCCAGCAGAGGGCGATGGCTGTGATTGGCCAGCCCACCCAAAGAGAGAACAAACTTTGAACCTCGGCGCTTCTCCGCATCCTCACCCTTCACAGCAGAACGAAAGTGGCTCTCCCAAAGGGGGCAAGAGCTGTGAACAGCTAGCCCCAATAGAAGAAGTGCTCGCCCATAGAGAAGAGGGGCTGGCAAAGCCAGCCCTAAAAAGAATGGACAATGTCCAAAGCCAAAGAAAGAGGAGCCGGAAAACGAACTACACCACAAAACACTACAAACCACGTAGACGATGCAGAGGGAAGCTCAGTACCCACGCGTGAGGAACATCAGGTCTGAGTAGCGCGCTGCAGGGAAAGAGGCACTCCGCCGAGACCCAGAGGTGGCGGCCATAGCACGGCCTGCTCGCGTGTGGACGACGTGGGCAAAGGGAGCGTTGAAACGATACAGCCAGGCGCATGCGGAAGACTTGGGCGAGCGAACCGGCGGCGTTGAAGCCGGGCATCGCCCCTGGCAGACCCCCGCCGGTCAATGGCCTGGCGGGCAAGCCGCTGAAGGAGATCCAGCCAGCGGCTGCCGAAAGCCCCGTGTACATCCGTCGCCAGGGCCGCGATTTCATCACCAACCGGGTGATCAGCGTATTATCGCTCCTTGCCCCGGGCCGCCAGGCCGACCGCGTGCCCTGCAAACGATACCGATCTGGTGGGATTGGCGGAGTTGAGGCAGTCAGTTGTCACCGCATCGGCGATGATGCGGGACCGCCGCCGGGCGGGATGGCGACCAGGTCGGCGCGTCGTGTATGGGGCTGGCCGTCCGCGCCCAGCTGGATGGGCATTATCGAGAAATTCTCCACGGCCACCTTGAAGCCAGCCTCCGTAAACACCCCCTGCATATCATCTCGCAGGAGATCGTGGGAAGCGGTCCGCTCGCCCCGGTGCGCGCAATGGAGCATACGTGCAGCCAGCTCTGCAGGGTCAGCGTGACAGGCACCGCCCTTGCACTGAGTGACGCCCACGAGGCGGGGAGGGAGGAGGCCCAAGAGCCGGTGGACCGCTGTCCTGAAGACCCCATCGGGCATGGTGAGCGCCGCGTGGACAGAGAGCGCTGATAACCACGCCGCCGCCCCTGGGGAAGAGGCTTAGAGGAGCTGGGCGCGGCCACGAAGGTCAGACGGAGGGAGAAGCTCCACCACCTGGTCAGAGGCCGCTTTTCCAACCAGCGCCGTGAAGCGTGCCTGGGCACGCAGGTCAGGGGTGTGGGCGAGGTGGGTGAAAGGGACGATCTGCTCCGACATGTTGGGGTAAATCACCAGGAGCCCGCGGCGGCGACGGCGGTGGGGACGGCAGCCCTGCTGCCACGGTAGGCGCACTCACAGGGATATCAAGGGCAGCATCACGCCCAGGGGGGGCAAGGCACCCTGCGGAGAGACCGGGTTCACCTCGGGGGGCCCGTCACATCTCGAGGGCTGAGTCGATAAAGCAGGTGCCCGTCGCGTCTCACGGGCGGGAGGCGATATATGCTCCTCCGTGATCAGCTCCTGAGGTGAGGCTGCCAGGACGGTGGCGACGAGGAGACACCGCGGGGAGTTGCGATATCCCGCGGACAGGTTGGGCACTGCCCGCGCGCGGGCTTCGCAGGCGGGGGTGACGGCGGCGGAAGAGATGGCGCTGGGGTCGGTGAAGGTGGCCTGTTGACGGCATCGAGGGCAGGGAGGACGAGCAAACGCTGCGCCAAGGCGAACTTGGCCGGGGGAAGTCCAGCACTCCGGCTATCCGAAGGCTGCGCCGAGAACGCGCGGGTGCCGGCGGCGGCGGGCGGCGCGGCGGCGACGNCGCCGCGGACCCCATGGCGGGCGCCGCCAGCGACGGCGTCGTCGGCGGCCCGGCCGGGCTTTGGGAGGGGCGGCGGCGACGGCGGCGGCGCCCGCGACCTAGATCTAAAGCGCTTAAGCGCTTAAAGGAGTTGATGAGGTCCGAAGGGGCCATAAGCGGTTTCTCAAGGCTTGCCCGGTATGATGACTCGCTCACTCAGTAACCTCCAGTGAAGAGCCGCAAATCAGAAAGACTAGCAAAGAGAAGAAGTGGCACTCCCAATGGGGGCAAGGCCTGTGAAAGAAGAAGAAGTGGCTCTCCCAATGGGGGCAAGGGCTGTGACAAGCCAGCCCGAAAAAGAATTGACAAGCTTCGAAGGGGCCAAATTACGAGCTAAGCAGCGACTGCAGGGCCTGTGAAAAGCCAGCTTGAAAAACATTGACGAAGGTTCGAAGGGGCCAAATGACGTGAGGGGCCTAACAAGGCTCGACCTGGCTCGACCTGTTGGCCAGGCTTGCACGGCGCGCTGTGTCCCGCAGGCGTGGTGAGCCGGCTGACTTCAACGCCGCTGGCTCGTGGGCTCAGGTGTATCGTATGCGCTTGTCCGTCTCCCTCCAGCGGTCCATGGCCCACGTATTGCATCTGCGTGCTGGCCGTGCTCTCGCTGCGGCCTCCGGCTTTCGTCAGGGGGATAGTTTTCCGGCAGCTAGTCTGTCGGATGTGAGGCTCCTTACTCGTAACTGCTGAGTGGTCCATCCTCCCCCCTTCTGCCATAGCCTCTTCAGGCCCCACAGTCGCTGCTTAGCTCGTAATTTGGCCCCTTCGAACCTTGTCAATTCTTTTCGGGCTGGCTTCTCACAGCCCTTGCCCCCATTGGGAGAGCCACTTCTTCTAACAAGCGCTTAGCAGCTACGAAGGGGCCTGAAGATGCTACGTCAGAACGGGGGAAGATGGACCACTCGGTAGTACGAGTGAGGAGCCTCAAATCCGACAGACAGGCTGCCGGAAACCTATCCCCACTAGCAAATGAACGCCCTGCCTGTCATTCGCATCCGCCTGCGCGCGTTCCTACACGGCTGGCCAGCAGCCTGACGAGTCCGCCTGGCCCCAGGCGTTCAAGCTCGCCTCCTTCCCATGCGCAGCGGTTCCCGGAAGCCTCCCGCTCAGACGCCGCCCTGACTCCTGGCAGCTGTGTTCCACAGATTGGCTTCCCAATGTTTGACTGGCAGCACTCTCTTACTTGCTTGCAATGGACAAACACAGCCAGTAATGCATAGTGTGATTCGCAATTAAGCCAATGCTATTTCCTGCTAGTGACTGTTCCCAAGGTACAGTGGAATGTCTTTGCTGAAAATGGGCACAGCGCTTGCGCTCATCATATAACTGAGCAATCACTAGGCCACTCCTGTTCATGTATCCTTGACCGATTTGTCAGAGCCATATCTTCAATCCCTTGATCACTTATTTAAGCTCAGATGATCTCCCCTCCTGGTAGGATACAATTCTCGGACCTTCCAGCCAAGGAGCTGCCATTCAGGAACCAACCACGGGATGATGGCTTAGCCGATGCCAACAGCCTACTGGAACGCAGGCGCTGCATCTGTAACCCACTCCTTGATGCCAATTGGTGGCCGCCCCAGAATGGCCTCCACATTGTCAGCCCCCTGTTGCATGCCATCATGTCAGACTAATACCCACCACCACATTTCAGAAGTATTGTTGCACTCTCTGATTGAGTTGACGTATTTGAGAGAAACTTAGACTTGACAGCTTGGAACTCGTCTCACAGAGATGTCAAAGACTTGACCGTATCCGTTCATTGGAAGGGCAGAGAGGCAGCCATGCGTTTCACACTCTTCAAACTCGCTGTCATACTCAGTATGGAAATTTTGTGAATCACACGCACCTTGGGTTCGACAAAGACTGGGTTGCTATCGTTGATGCCCTTGAATAGTTCAACAAGGCCGGTTATCTGCCAATCAAGCATGAAGCTCTTAAGAGAGTCCTCCACTGCTTCATACGGCACCTGCAAGCCTCAGTCATCCAACACAAAGAGCGATGCATCAAACAGATGGCTTCTGGTTCAACAAGCGCACATAATGGACAGCCTCAATCATTGAAGCCTCAGATTGACACATGGCAGCAGACAGTTCCCATGCTTGCGGATTTTGAAAGGTTTTCATGTTGCGGTTTCTGTCAAAAAATGACTCCTTGCCAGCACCTCTGTATATGTGATCGGCTTGCCAAGAACGTCGGAGAAGGCCTTGGCAGCATCATTGGGAGTGGAGGGCTTGCTGCCAATGGGGTAGGTCTTGTTGCTGTGGGGGACTGGGTCTGATAGAATCTTAGCAGCAACTTCACCAATGTCTGAGTCATGTATAGTAAGATCAGGGCATAGAGGGGGTCAAGAAGGGTGTACACTTGGCGTGCCATCGATTGTGGCACTTGTGACCATTTCCTGTGAGCAGAAGTTGCCGCTCATACATGTACTTCTGCACACATTTCAAGGACAGACTGCTACGAGACTTTTGAAGAATGAAGACATTGCTGTCGTGATGTGGACCACAAACCTCTGGTGGCAACGTAGATGGCTGGCTTATCTGCTCCGACTGCACCGTAAAATGTTCTGCAAGTGAAATGAGCAGGATCAAAATTATAATGTGCTGATCTACAATTATAGCTTCGCTCACGGACTTCTTTGGAAGCTCTGATGAGGTGCTTTTGAGCGCTTGTTTGCTCACCCTTGCCCCTTGATGCTCCCAATGTTGCCATAATTGTTGTCTAAGAAAATGGGTAGGCGTAGAATGGCATAAGGGATGCCCGAAGCTTTAAGGTGTGCCTCAGCTGGCGAGAAATGGTCACCAAAGACAGTACCGGTCCAGTCGGCTACCTTGTACGTGCAAAATGGTGCACTTGCATGAGTAATAGTACTCCTGGAATACTATTCAAGGACTTGCAGGCTGCCTCTGACAGAAAAGCTAGCTAAATTCTAAGCATCCCTGAGGCCTCAAGCATTGAGGCCTCACTGATGTATGTCAACTGTCATATTATCAAGATGACAAAGCACGCCTGCTGCTTCTATGCAGGATAGCCTTTAGGCCACACCTGATAGCACGGACGTCAGGAGAATGAACTTGATGCCAGCAGCCTTAGCGGCGTCCACGTTGGCCTGCACAATCTTGGTGCGGTCAACGTGCCCAGGAGTCACGATGTAGAGGTAGTCCACGCCCTCAATAGCTGCAATACGCAAAAGATCCTGCTGAGCTGCCCGGCACTCAGAACCACATTTCTGACACTTGGCAGCAATTATGGCTTAGTGCCTACATTTGAACATGCACTCAAGGCGATCAGTAGCTTCTGCTCCAGCCATGACATGGCTGGTCTGGAAGCAACAGCTGACCTGTCTTAAGGTCGCCTGTGAAGGGATCTGCAGCTACCACAGTGATGTTGGGCCCCAGCTTGGCAAGCTCTGCCGCCTCGGGCTTGGAGGGCGACCGGACGCCCGCCTTGACGTCGAGGGCGTCCGCATAGCCAGCCAGCGCCTGCAAAGCAGACCCGCAACGATCTCCCAGCCACTCAGCTGGCCGTATGCGATAAGCAGGCACCTGGTCGTTGTGCAATCGGCATGGGCACTGATCCAGCCGGCACGGCAGCAGGCCACGGGCTGAAGGGGCTGGCCGACCTGGATGCTGGCCTTGCCCACGCCGCCGCTCGCGCCAGTCACGAGGACAGACTTCTTCCCCGCCATGTTAGTGGCGAGCCCCGACGAGCCTGTGGCCCGAGCAACGGAGGCAGCGTCCTCGTTGCAGCAGCTGGGCTGCGCGGTGAGCGAAGCGGGCGCAGCTGCTCGTCGAGGAAGCACAAGCAGCACAGCAGCGTGGCAGTGAAGTGAGGAGGAGCTCGCAGGTGAGAGTGCTCGCGGCAATGGGCCGGGCAAGTCGAGGAGGGTGGCCAGCTCCGTGGCTGGATCGCTGGAAGACCGGAGAAGCGTGCCATTAGACTGTAATCTGATTTGGTTGGGCTCTAGAATGCTGGAGCGGCCAAGTACAAGAGCGAGCACAGATGCAAAGCGTGACGAGGAATGCGGCTGCTGATAACAAACGAGCGGCTGCGAAAGCCGGCCAGGTGCATACGGAGGAGGGGAGGCGCCACGCCCTGGGGGCTGCGAGACAACGTCAGCGCCCCGGCTGACGACGTAGAGCTGCAGGGGAGGGGGGATACTCCATGGGCGAGCACTTGCTTCGATCACAGCACTGCGCTACAAGACGGGCAGGCTCGTGACCGCTCATCAAACACTTCCGATCATTCCTTTGGGCTGTCCATTCCTTTTTGGGCTGCCTTTGCCTTTTTCCGGCTCCTCTTTCTTTGGCTTTGGACATTGTCCAATCTTTTTTAGGCTGGCTTTGCCAGCTCCTCTTCTCTACGGGCGAGCACTTTCTTTGGGCTGGCCTCTCCTTCGAACCTTGTCAATTCTTTTCGGGCTGGCTTCTCACAGCCCTTGCCCCCATTGGGAGAGCCACTTCTTCTGCTTCTCACGGCCCTTGCCCCCATTGGGAGAGCCACTTCTTCTTCTCCCAGCCACCAGTCAATCTGGCCGCGCTTGCTTTCGCTTGCTTTCCGATCAGCAGTAAGACCACCCATCTATCATTTTAGATTAGCCACGTGAGTCGGTTCGATCGACAACAATATTCTTGGAGGCAGCAGCAGTACCAGCAGCAGGGGGATAGTTTTCCGGCAGCTAGTCTGTCGGATGTGAGGCTCCTCACTCGTAACTACTGAGTGGTCCATCCTCCCCCGTTCTGCCATAGCCTCTTCAGGCCCCGCAGTCGCTGCTTAGCTCGTACTTTGGCCCCTTCGAACCTTGTCAATTCTTTTTGGGCTGGCTTCTCACAGCCCTTGCCCCCATTGGGAGCCACTTCTTCAGCAGCATCGGACAATAGGACCAACAACAACCGGGCTGGCCTCTCCCAGCCACCAGTTAATCTGGCCGCGCTTGCTTCTTTGTAGCTACTTGATTCCCTGTGTGTTTTAGCGTTTTCCCTGGCCCCTTCGAGAACTTTGTTCATTCTTTTTTCTGGGCTGGCCTCTCCCAGCCACCCCCCTCTACTGTCTCAGTCCTTTTGGGCAAGCGCGGCCAGATTAATTGGTAGCTGGAAGAGGCCAGCCCAAAGGAATGGGCATGGCCTCTCCCAGCCACCAGTTAATCTGGCCGCGCTTGCCCTCTCCTGGAAGCGTCTTTCTCTCGATAATTTAAATTTTGTTTGTCGTTTTCCCCAATAATAGCACCAACAACAACCGAGCTGTAACGATGATGGCGGCCAGTGGGCGGGGGCCAGCATGCCGATAGGTTGATTGAGCTGGCGTCAGTCAGGTGGCCGGTGACGTTGGCGCGCCAACTTGTCCTTCCCCTCCCGTCGGATTAACGCCGTGACGTGACGGCGGCTGCTTCTCGTCGTGGGCTTATCGTCAAAGCGACGTTCTGTCGTCGATTCTCGCGACGAAGCGGCTCCGAAGAGGCCCCGTCTCGTTGACCGGCCGCCACCATAGATTTGCCCTAGCCGGCCCTGACATCGGGCCGCCGCCGTCGCCGCCGCCGCCGCCGCCGCCGTGGGCGGATCACGAGGTGCAGTCTTTGCTAAGGCTCGGGCTGGGGGCCGCGGCACCGAGGCTGCCCTCCAGTTCTCGCCAGTGGCAGGGAGGGGTCCGCTTGCAACGACGACCATGGACCGGGCCGCCATGCCGCGCCGCTTGACGCGGAGGTGAGCCGCGAGGGGGGCCCTGCGGCTGCGGCTCAGACCTTGCGGCCTCCGTTGCCGTTCTGCAAAGTGCCTGCCACGTTGATGGCTGTGGAGCGGGGGTGACGTTGCGGAGGCAGCCCCGATCGCCGTGGCCATGGGGGCCAGCCGCGGCGACGAGAAGGAGGAGCGGAAGCGCACGAGGGACGAGGATGCTCACTATCACGAGGAGAGGAGAAGGCATCGCGGGCGCGAAGACAGGCACGATCGAGGCGACCGCCACAGCTCTCGTGAGCGAGTAGACTCTTGGAGTCACCACAGCTCCCGAGATCCTTATGACCGCCGCCGTAGCTCCCACCCCCCCGATTCTAGGACTCGGGATCGCCATGACCATAAGGACCGGCGGAGCCCGCTGGAGCACCATGACTCTCGCGACAGGCACAGATCTCGCGACGGCCCTGATAAGCAGAATGGGCGGGATAAGGAGGCCGACCGGAGACGAGATGGTGAGAATGACGAGCACAGCAGTCTTCACGGCTCTCGTGCTCACAGCCAGGACCGCGATGCCAAAGCAGATGGCGTCAGAGACCGCATCAAGTCTGAGGAAGAAGCGTCAGTCGATGATGCTTTTGTATCTCAGTTTCTTGGCGAGGACGATGATGAGAGGGAGGCTGAGCGCATCAAGGAGCGAAGCCGGAAGCGGCGACAGGCCATTATCGAGAGCTACAAGGCACAGCAGCCATTGCCATCGCCTGAGCAAGCTACGCCTGTGGCAGACACTACAGTAGGGAATGGCTCTGGTGCTCCGCAGGTACTGTCTGATCACAACAAGGGGAGTACCAAGTCTGAGTTGCATGCTTTCTTTGTGAATGTCAGACCTGTCTTTTCTCTCTTATGGAGCTGCATCTGAGCTGATATCTCATTACTTATTACTTTTGCAGGATGAGGAGGTGTATGAGCCTGTGGATGATGACATCTTTGGTGAGTCCCCTTCTGGGAACCGGAAAAGGGTAAGCCATTGCTCCTCTAACTGCCTAACTGTCAATGTCAAATGTCAGGACTCATTGTGAGTGTTGCACAACCCTGAGGAACAGTGATGATATTTGAGAAAGGTCTCGTTCGTCGTAAAGGCGATTCCAACTTTGAAAGCCTTGCCGACCACAACTCATATCACCACCCATCGTCTGAGTTCCTCCTATGTCAGTTGTGTAATGAGTTGTGCTGCTGCAACTTATGACCTTGCTTGCAAGCTCTTGCTCACACTGCACCTACGTTACCTGGTTGCTGGAGGCACATGGACAGCACTGATTGATGATAGAGTATAGTTGAGTGGGCCACTTTCGGCAAGGCCGCCGATGCCTGAAAAGCAGAACACCTGCAGGCCCTCAGCTTTCTTGGTCCGCATTGTCTGTGTGCAGATGAAGGGAGATGGCTTTGCACTTGAGAGCAGTGGTCTTATAGACAATTGGGATGATGCAGAAGGCTATTACAGTAAGTCTTTTCGTGTTAGATGACCAAGACGAGTATTGTCTTAGGGCCTTCTTGCAGTCTTGTACTTATTATTCCACTCTCTTGACACCACATGACTAGATATTGCAAGCTTGGAGAAAAGATTATTTGTATTGTGAAAGGCGTCACTCTTGCCTTCACCCTTCTGTTGTACGCAGCATCTCGAGTTGGTGAAATTCTAGACACAAGGTACGAGGTATCGTCATCTCTTGGCAAAGGAGTATTTTCCACAGTCGTCAGAGCCTGGGATCTCAAACGTGGTCCCGATGATCCTGAAGAAGTTGCAATAAAGATCATCCGAAACAATGAGACCATGTAAGCATTGTGTACTTGTCAAGTTTGTGTAGTCCAATCCCTCTGAGTGATAGCTTACAACAAAGATTTGTCCGCAATATGAGAATGTCACCGTGTGCATATGATGCTCTGGTCTTAAAGTGCTACTCTAATGAGAGCCCCCTTTGGAATAGCCACTGTCTTTCTTCTCTAAGGGGCCTGCTATGATTTCACGTAGACTTAGAGCCAAGACTGCAACAACTTATAGCTTTGATGCTGGCATTTTTATCAGAGTGCCATCAGATTGAGAATTCTGCAACTTCTACATATGTATTTACAAGATTGCGGATCATAATGCAGTGCAACTTAGCCCTAATTTCCCTCCATCACGTGCCTTGCAGTGGCCTCATGGATGTGGTGTTTGACTGTGCAGGTTCAAGGCAGGTCAAACAGAATTGGTGATTCTGAAGAAGCTTGCAGGGGCGGATCCAGAAAATCGTCGCCATTGTGTGCGGCTTCTTTCAAGCTTCAAATTTCGTAGCCACCTCTGCATGGTCTTTGAGTCGCTACATATGAACCTTCGGGAGGTATTGAAAAAGTTTGGTCGGAATATTGGCATCAACTTGAGTGCCGTTAGGGCTTATGCTACGCAGCTCTTCATTTCGCTGAAACACCTTCGAAATTGCGGGGTGTTGCACTGTGACATCAAGCCAGACAACATGCTGGTGAATGAAGCGAAAAACCTTTTGAAGCTGGCTGATTTTGGGTCTGCCATGTTTGCTGGTGAAAATGAGATTACTCCTTACTTGGTCAGCCGCTTCTACAGGGCTCCTGAAATCAGTAAGCTTCTATCTACATTAGAATATGACTGGGGATTTTTCAGCTTAACACTGTAGTCATGAAAGTACACATCTTGGCATGGGACCAGCATATATCTTATGCGCATTGCAATGCAAGTACTTTGACATCCTTGACTGCATGGAGCCCTGAGTGCATGCAACCTTGATTAGCTCAACATTAACAATGACTACGAAACTGACTCTCAATGCCATTCTGTCACCTGCAGTGTTGGGGTTACCATATGATCATGCCTTGGACATGTGGTCTGTTGGGTGCTGCTTATATGAGCTCCACACAGGGAAAATGCTGTTCCCTGGTCGCACCAACAATGACATGCTGCGACTTCAGATGGAGCTGAAAGGCCTATTCCCCAAGAAGCTTCTAAAGAAGGTAGGTGGTTGATTGGCTGTTTTGGGTGTTGTGCTATACTTCATTTTACAGTGGAAATTTGATTGTACTTGCATACTCTTCTTTTCTGGAAGGCAATGTGACCTGAGGTCTGGGCCTGTTGTAAAGGGCTACTCTTCACAACCCAGCCGAGACAACAGACCGCCTATTGTGAACCAAGAAAGGGTCTATTTGGATGTACCTTCCGTCACTCTTATAACCCATCTTCATACATTGGCAGGCAACATTTGTTGAACAACATTTTGATCAGGACTTCAACTTTTGTGCGCTTGAAGAAGATCCGGTCACAAGTAAGGTATGTCTAGTATGTTGATTGACATCCAAGTATGTGAGTTGCTTCCAGAGAGTTCTTGCACTTTGCTCATTTGACGTTCACTTTCTGTAGCTCGCATGAGTTGGCCTCTCATCTGCATGAGATGGTCAAGGTTGCGTGTCATGGTTCCCAAGAGGAGCTGAGGGCATTGAGCGTCTCAGCTGCACCCCCTTGACTATGTCAAGTGGTCTCCCTCTGCGCTACTTCTGTTCTTGACACTTTTGATATCCCTTGGCAGCTGGTAAAGAGGATCATCAGTCATGTCAAGCCAAAGGATATGGGTGTTCTAGTTGGTATTGGCTCCAGCGAGGAGGATGCCAAGCTGCTGATGCACTTCAAGGATCTGTTGGAGAAGATCTTCATTCTTGACCCTGACAAGCGCCTTACTGTCTCTGATGCTCTGAAGCACCCCTTTGTGACCAGTAAATGATATTTTTGTCATGCTAGGGTTAAAACGCGTTCGTTTTGTCTGGTTGATATTCTCAGTTAAGCCTCCGGGATCTTGATAGCCTTACTCTGGCTCAGTGAGATGCTTGTCATGGAGGTCAGTAGAAACTCATGATGCTGTCCTGGGCTGCTATTCAAGGGCATGAGGGCGAACAACCTCTGGAACACTTCAACACAACTGCTTCTAGCAGTGATGGCGTGGCTTGTTGGTTCCACGAGCTTCGTGAGTCTTACTCACGGGAAGCCGTGTTGTGTAAGACCTTTACCGAATGCTGATAATTCTTTCAAGGAGATACTTCAGCTTGCCATTCACTGGCTGAAGAGGGAGAGTCTAGCTAGCACTGAACCAACTTTTGCAAATATCATGTAGAACGGACATATCTGACAGCAATGCCATCACGTACTCCTCTTTGGCAGCTGAGAAAGCTGGACGTATCACCGCTTCAACAATCTGCTTGTGATGGACAACTTTGCAGTCGGTTCAGTAAGTGACGTTGCTGCCTCTTGCATTTTGTGCTTGAGCTTCTGCTTCTTGGCAGGTTGCGGCTAAGTCTTGAGCTCTAAATTGAAAGAGCCTCATCAATCATTGTTGCCTGTGAAGACCACCTTAATACTGGGTCTGTTGAGTAGGGTAATCACGTTAGGTGTGGAGCAATCTCGATGGGACTATGACAACTTGATCAACACTAAATGTAGATTCAGCACCAGCGACTTCTGCTTGCTATTTACAATAATTGAATTGCTCTGTCTTGCTTCTGCCTGGCATCCGATGCTTTCTTCACGCGCATCTTTAGAGTTAATGCTTTGCAATGATCTCTTAGTCTGTCTCAGTAACGTCAGTTTTATATTGTTGCTATTGGTATGGTTTCTTCATTATGTTGCTCACCACTAGTGACCTTTTAACAAGGTCTGCATCTACTGGTACAGGAATATCTTTCCAAAACTTTGTCTAATCAACACGCGATGCTGTAGCCAACCTGTGCAGTGCTCCATGCATGAAAGTAGCACAAAGAATTAATGTTGTCCATGCCATGCTTTGATGAGGTTCAATGGGGCTGCATCGCTGCTTGTCCGTATAGCTTTGCAGAGTGCCGAGTAAGGACGGAGATGCTGCAAGGCTGATTGGCTGCAGATGCAGTCCTATGTCCTCATTGGAGACCTCTATGTACTGGAGCTGAGGACCTGCAGGAGCTAAGGCTAGCTGAAGCGGTGGTGTTGCGCCTCATGTCTGGCTGACAGGACAGCCTGCAAACTTAGTGTGTTTATGCCGTAACAATGGAGTGCAGCGCGCCCTGTGCATACCCAGGTAAGGCAGGGATTAGTGCGATGGGCGTTCAGGCGCGTGATAAGGCAAAACGCATCCAAAGCGATGGGCCAGTGGCTGCAACTGTCGGCGCAATGTCGCGCTCCCATGGCAGGACCAATTAGCACAGTAAGTAACGCTACTGGCTAACCAGCAGTGGCATTGCAATGCGCCAGTGCACCGTATAATTGGACCTAAGTCAGTGAACTCGCACAGCAGGTTATGCGAGCTGGAGACTCCCCTCGGAGGTCCTCCATGCGTGCGGCGCCAGTCCCGCGGTGGGGGCTAGAGTGCACTAATTGCAGCCAGCCAGCCAAGATGCTCCAGCCAAGAAGTAAGACTCTTCCAGTAGTGGGCGATGGCAATGTCTGGCCAGCCCAGGACAATACATGAACGAAGGGGCCACGAAAGCGCTATGGCATCCACCCAAGCGGCCACTTGTGCTCAGTATCCCCTGCTAAGCAGCCGGCCAGCTCCCGCATCCCCGTCGTGTACCGCAAACGTAGTCATGAACACCCTCTGTGTGCACCAGTCTGTATGCACCAGAGCCCTTGCCCCCTCTGGGAGAGCCACTATCGTTCGTTAACAGCCGCTTAATTTCTCATCAGCAGCCGCAGTCTTCTCGTTTGTGCACTGCCCGCCGGGTCCAGTGGCAGGCTGGGCCAGCTTGCCAGGCCACAGTTCAGCCTGCAGTGCAGGCGCGCGCGCATGGCGGCGCTGCGCCGGCTCGNGCCTTCGCCGCCGACGACGGCGAAGCTCCGCCGCGGCGGCCCGAGCGCCAGTAGCCCTCGCCGACGACCCGCGCGGCGGCCCGGGCGCCGTCAGAGGGCCCGCAGGCGACGGCGGCCATGGCGTCGTCGACCACTTCCTGCAGGTCAGCCGCGAGGGGTCCCAGCCTCGGGCATCGTTGACATGGCGCCGTCTCAACGACGGCCAGCAAGCCTGACTTGCCTGCTGGCATAGCCAAATCTGTGACTGTGCAGATTCTAAGGTCTCGAGGCTTATCAGGAGTCCCAGTCTACCCCCAGTCTACATGCTGACAGCTTATAGATAGAATTTGTATCTATTGGTCGGGCTCTGTGCGCGGCAGGTGGAGGGCGTGAGCTACAAGCCGCCCGGCGTGAAGGCGGCGCTGCTGGACAGCGTGACCATGTCCTTGCCACGGCCCAGGTCCTTTGCAACCAGTTTACATGTGGATGGTGTCACCTTTGTCAAGTCGTGGTGCTGCTCAGGGAGGCATCTTGACTCTAGACGGTGCCAGAGTCTGTATTCCAAGGCGCACTTGGCACTGACTTGTCCCTGCTTTGTCTGGGCGAGCGGGACGCAGCCTTGGGCTGGTCTTTGGCGCCAGCGGCAGCGGTAAGACCACTCTCCTCCAAGTGAGCTCCCCACCACATCGCGTGTCGCAAGCTCAGTGGCCAAAGCAGTCCTCGCTTGCTGGTTTGTGCAGAGTCACTGTGAGAATCTGGTAAGTGGCGATAGTGGTCTTGCTTCCTGGCGGCCGAGTGCGGTTGTGGGTGCCTCACTTACATTGATGATCATTGTGGGGTGCGGCTTGGAGTGAGAAGGTCTTGGCCGGCTTAGCAACGCCGACGACGGGCGCCGTGATACTGAACCGCGGTGCTGAGAGCCCCGTCCGGCGGCCCTGCACGCGGGCAGAGCTTGCGGAGCACGCCGGGATAGTCTTCCAGTTCCCAGAGAGGTGCGCGCTGGAGGATGCGCTGAGGACCCGAGGTGCAGGGTCTTAGGGCCAAAACCCCTCACCAGCAAACTGGCAAAAGTGTTATGAGCTTGAGAATGCCTGTACCTGTCCTCTCCTACTTTGACTCTATTTGTCAAACATAGCTGCCATTACATGTTACCGTACATCGAAGGCCTCATCAATGGCATATGGCTTGCTCAACTGGGCTTAGCCGGCAGGCGGCAATGGCTTAGTGCGGGACTGCCATTGCGCAGGTACTTTCTTGCCGATTCAGTGATTGAGGAGCTCACATTTGGGTGGCCTCGCGGGAAGGAGGACTTTCCGTTGCGCCAAGAGCTCGCCTCTCGCCTCCAGAGTGCCGCTTCCGCTGTGAGGCACAAGGAACCTGCACTGTCAGCAGCAGTAGAGGCTGTGCCCCCACTACTCCTGTGGTCTCAGTAAACCCAGCTTACACTCGGACAAGTCGAAGATGCGAAGGCGCTGCTGGAGCTGAGGCTTGGTGCAGAGGTCGTTGACTAATCCTCTGGGAGCACCTCGGGGAAGCAGGTCGGCTTGAGTGGCGTGCAGCTCGACACGCGGCCCCGCGATCTGAGCGATGGCTACAAGCGGCGGCTGGCCCTGGCCGTGCAGCTGGTATCTGCGTGCAGCCTGTAGTGAGTTGCACTGTTGCTTCTGCAGTCTAAGATTAGCAACCAATGCGCATTGCCCTTTGAAGATCTATTGCCTGTAGGCTGTTGATGTACTAAGTGAGGAGCTAAAAGCAGGCGGCCTCATCCCGCAGGTCCGTAGGCCTGACATCCTCCTCCTCGACGAGCCGTTGGCCGGCTTGGGTATGCTGCTACAGCCATTTTGTTGGCCCACATGATTACTGGCGATTGTTGCTTTACTACTACCTTTGAA
Source organism: Spirogloea muscicola (assembly GCA_009602725.1). NCBI lineage: Eukaryota > Viridiplantae > Streptophyta > Zygnematophyceae > Spirogloeales > Spirogloeaceae > Spirogloea > Spirogloea muscicola. Next base: position 86,017 of record WELB01000285.1, on the reverse strand, counting down.
GGCTGAAGCCTGTGAAGTCTTTGCCTTTCTTGAGGGCATTGAAGATTCTCAATGTCCCAAGCTGCTGACGCTTGGAAGCACTGGACATTGAAGAAGATCCTTGCAAGTGTTATTGTCATGCTGACGAGGTGCAGTGAACACTTGACTTACAGACTGGCGCGCTCGACTAGATGTCGTGCGCCTGCTGGCCCGCCTCAAAACTCAGCACACAATTGTCGTCGTCAGCCACGATTTGAAGTAAGAGACACCCATTGAGCACACCTGTCTGTGGTGTCACAATTGTGCTGACATCCCACATGTTCTATACTTAGCTGATGCGCTCCTCCTGCAATGCAGGGAGTTGGCTCCCCTTGTCGATAAAGCGTGGAACATGCGTATGGGCGGGCGCCTCGTCGAATCTTTGTGGCCGCCGCCGGATCTGGGAAAGAAGTTGGAGCCCGCATCTGCATCCAGTTGACAGTAGCAGGCTGGCGCTGTGTCTGAGCGCTTGGAAGCTTGAGCCTCCTGCACAACCATGGGCACGCCTGGCTGCTCTTTGGCGCCCTTGAAGGAACTGGAGAATGTTGTGGTGCTGCTTGCACTCAGTTTTATGCTTGCATCATCTTCCGATGTCCCCTTCGCTCATCTCTCAAGGCCTGTTAGCATACCATGTGCCTTCCTGTTTGCACACTTCTGGAAAATTGCAATTTAAATAGGAAAGGGGGGGGTGGGGCAATGGTTTAAGCAGTGTTAATTCTAAGCCTGCAAGCCTGAGCAGGCAGTTGCATGAATGCTTAACTGCTGCATCTGACTTGCAGTCATCAGATGCTTCTTGCGCTTGTTGTTTCAAGGTGTTGAAGACGAAGATGCAACTACGCAAGCCTGCTTAGAACAACAACCCGCTGAGTGCAGCTGCTAAAGTTCTGACGTAGTGGCTAGCCCATCTCTCTCTTACCTGCACCGTGCAGCACAAATGGCACGAATATTCAGGCCACCTGCAGCTGCGACCAAGGACAACATTGTGCAACTGCTCGGCGTGCGTGAGGCGCTGACTCCCTTTGTGCCTAGTGCAGGTTGGCGGCATTGATGACAGCCAAGGTGGACAAAAGAATCAGAGAAGCAAAGCTTATCACTCATAGCCCGAATGCAGCTCAAAGTGACCCAGATCACAACTGCAATCTACCTTTGGCGAAATGCAGCTGCTGATATTGAAAGAGCGGCTGTGAAAGCCAGCCAGATGCATACAGGTGTTCTTGACGGAGCCACAGGCTCGGCAGACAGGGCGCTCTTAGTACCCCCGGGTCAGCAGTAGGAAGTCAGATGAGGGGAGGAAGAGCAACCCCGCTGCGCAAGCCAGAGGCTGCTGCAAGGGCGCGACCGGTGCGGCGGTGCAAAGCAAGCGCTTGGGAGCGCTGGTGGGACATAGACAACCGCATGCGGTAGCAGGACACAAGACCCCAAGGCACCGAGCCTCCAGAGAGTGCTGCACCCCGCCGGGTTCTCCTTGTACTTGTACTTTGGCACAGAGGACCTGATATACACGCTTCAACTGCAGGGACAGCAAGGCGAGGTGCCCGGCTTTCAACGCCGGCGGGTCGCTTGCCCAGGTGTTCCGCATGCGGCTACCATCTTCTTCCAACGTTCCCTGGCTCACGCCGTGCACTTGCGGGCAGGCCGCGCTATGGCTGCTGCTTCTGAGTCTCGTCGGGGCGTCTCTTTTCCAGCTGCGAGCTACTCCGACTTGGGGCTGCTAACTCGGGGTTACCAAGCTACCATTGCCTGTAGTCTCTTGCATAGCTGTAGTGGTTTGGGTGCTTCGCGGCCATTTGGTTTCTGGGCTGGCCATTCACAGCCTCAAGAGCTCACTTTCTGAGACTCGAGTTGTTTGTCTGAAGTCCCAGCGCTGTCGTTCCCCGACCACGCTGCCGCGAGCGCCGCAAGCTTGCTGCTCACTATTTAGCCGCAGTCGCTGCACAGTGAGCTGGGACGACGGCAGACGCCCTGTTGGGCGCCAGCCATGGCCACCGCAGCCGCCTCGGCGGCGGGCGTGCCGGCCCTCGGCCTCCGCCTGCAGCGAGGCTTGCTGCGGCGACAGCGCGGAGAACGAGCTGCTGCCCACAGCCGGCGCGCGCGGTCGGCGGCCATGGCGCTCGACGGCGACGCGCAGCTGCGCGAGGCTGCCCGGCAGACGGTGGGCGTAGGTGAAGTGCTGGACGTGGGCGAAACGTTGATCAGAATGGCCGGCGACAGATAGCCATGGCGCCCACTTGGGCCGTCGTCGTCGTCGTCGGCGACGCCGCCGCTGAAGCGCTGGCAGGCGGGGCGGCGCGCAGGTTGACCTGTTTGTGAAGAGCGGGACGGCGGTGGGCCTCGGCAGCGGGCGCGCGTCGTGCATGGCCATCGAGTACCTGGGCCAGAAGCTGAGGGCCGGCGAGCTGCGGGGCGTCAAGGGCGTCCCCATGTGTGCACTCTCACACCCAGCGGCACCGAGGCGCTGTAGCCGCTACACTCATATGCAGCCTCGCCCATGACACTACAAGAGCTGGAGATCAGGACATGTCGTGAGCTTGCTTGCATGTGGAGGTGTCAAGAGAGGCTGCAGCCACGGCTGCGTCCTAGTCTGCACTTGGAGGGGCATGCCTGCGCTTCTGTGCATTTGGGTTTTGTTCCTCGAACTCATCTAGTGCTTGACAAGACTCTGCTGCCCTTGAATGCGTCATCTATATGAGTCTCGTTCGCTGCGTCTTCTCTGTGGGTGATGCGGCTGCGCCAGGTCGAGCTTGGGTGCTGCCGAGGCTGCCAAGTCGGGCGTGCCGTTGACCAGCCTGGAAGCCTGCCCCCAGGTCTCTCGCTCCTTGTCCCGCCGACATCTGCACATTGGCATAGCCACTCGCTGCCTGTATGATTATAATCCACGATCGAAGTTTGAGACTTGCAGTGCGCCACCAGCAATGGCAGGCGCCTTTGTGATACCTCCCAGTTGTAATGAAGTCCCTGGCTCCGCCCTCCTCTCTCTGCCTGCTTGACAGCTGGCCTTTGCTTTCGACGACGCAGACTTGGTGCAGGAAGGCACCCTGTACGCCGTCATCGGCAGCAAGGGCGTGCCAGGCGGAGAGCCCATGGCCGCCCGCAAGGTGTGGCGCCAAGCCGATGCTGGTTGCAGTCTTTGGCCGAAGATGTGGTAGTTGACAGCGGGCTCATCGTCTTGCTCTAGACGGCTGGTGTAGCCTGGAGAACCCCGTCGCATTGCTGCACAGCTGTGATATTGGCCACATTGTTGCATCTCTGCAAGAGTCCTGCGCAGCTCTCTTCTTCGCCATCTATTTGCCTTGTTGGGCACTCCGACACAATTGTTGGTGACATGTCATCAGATGTGTCAGATGAATCTTACAGTTCCAGAGCAACGTGTGAATATCCTTAACAGCTATTTACTCTCTTATGAGGACTTCGTCTCTTCTTACCAAGGCTCTAAGCCAAGCTGCCAGCAACAGGCATTATTGACAAGCTGTGGTGTTGTACGGGAGTCTCCAGGCCATTGCAAGGGCTGCCGTGCAGCTGGTGCTGATCATAGACGAGGGCAAGTTTGTGGAGAGGTTGAGTGGTAGCGTTCCTGTGCTGATTAAGCAGGTGACTAAACCACAGTACCTACAAAAGGACAATTAGGCCAAGGATAAGCTGCTGAATGCTCCACCAGTTGCCCGCGCCCCACACCAGCGTAGAACGCCTAAGCCTATCATTAAGTCGAAGCCCAAATGTACATACCTGTCTAGCAACTCGTCGGAAGGGCAATCAGTGCCACCCAGAGCGTGTCTGCGGAGTCGACAGTTGCTCAATCTGAGGCATCCCAAAGATTACTGCAGGATGACTGGCTTGACACGGCGGAGGAAGTGGACGACTGCTTTCTTGGAGATGCCGAGGTGTGACGCCGGCTGCCGAAACTGCACATAGGACGGGGTTCTCGTAACTTCGTTCTCGCATAGTAAACATTAATGGCTGCATTGCTCACACTGCCAGCTTGTCCCGCTACATCTCGATTGGCGCAGGTGTGGCGCAGGCCATCGCAAGGCGAAGCAGGTCCCATGGGCGGCGACAATCCGCTCGTCACAGAGCAGGGGCACTACGTCCTTGACCTCATCTTCCCCGGCGTCATCGAAAGGCCAGGCAAGCCCTTGTTTGCCAGGCCCACTGCTTGTAGCTAATCACAGGGGAGTGGTCTTAAGAGTAGCCTCAGGTCCCTGGACCCTAAGAGGCTGCAAGGTTGTCGAGCATCATGCAGCAGCAGCAGCCTCCCTCCACTTCCTACCTGTGCTGTGCTCACGGCTGCTCGCAACTCTGGCAGTTGTGTGGAGGTCTGCTGGGTGCGAGATTGCTTAAAGCAGACTGCATAGACTGTCTCATAATATATAAGTCGTTGACAGTGAAGTGCACCTCACTGATGCGTAGATTGAGCAAAGGCGCCCCTGCGGCTTACTCCGACCAAGTTGTGTTGTAGCTCCCGCATATCTGCAAGTTGCTCATGTGCTGGGGGGAATATGGTCGTGCTGGGGGGAATATGGTCGTGCACGAGCAGATGTACAAGCCTCTTGGCACGGGTAGTCGTGCAGCAGTCTTTCTCAGCGTCAGTAAACATTGGCACAAGCAGCTGCTCTCACTGGATGGCCCTTCCATTGAGATCCATCTTCAGTCTCTCTCTTAAACTCAAGGTTGCAGCAAGTGCAAGCTCCAATTGTCTGGACTTGCAGCCATTGCACAGCTCAACCTTGGCTTGGCTTGGGCTGATAATGTGTAGTCTCTATAAGCTAAGCAATCTTCATAAAGAAGCATGGGAACGCTGGGCTTATGACTTGTCGCAGAATACTGCTGTAGCACATGGGATGGTTGCTGCTCCAGAGCACATATCTGCGGCATCTTGACTTGCGTGTGCGTGTGTCTTGAACTTGCAGCCGATGTTGCAAGCACATTGGAGAACATTCCTGGCATTGTTGGGCACGGCCTCTACCTTGACATTGCGTGAGTTGCCGTCAGCTCAACGTTCTGAAGGCTACCCGCCTGTATTTGAGTGCTCTTTTCAAGTTCCTTCATCGGGCCACCTTTTATCAAAGGATTGCTGATGCCCACTCTAGAAAAAGAGCTGTGTACATATACATAGCTGTTTCGATCTTCAGAAGGACTATTCTTGATGAATGCGAGCACTTGCCAATCAGTGGCTTTGTCTGCAAGGTCGCAGCACGTAACGTACACACTTCATGCATATGTAGCCACTAGTAGAAAAGCAATGCAACCTCTGCCCCCTCTAAGTCACCAGCTTGTGCTGCAGGTATGGTGCGGCCGTGGGCAGCGCAGATGGCGTCAAGATCCGGACGTCACTTTTCAAGCAGGCATTCACATCAAGCTAATTGAGGACATGACTGATCAAGAAGAGCACCTTGCTGTCTTCAAACGGAAAATTGAATTCTCTGCAAATTGCCACCTTACGGCCACGACCACGACCACGGCTGCAAGAAATAGATGCAATACTACCCTCCCAGAAGAAAGCATGTGGTTGACATGCCACTGCCATGCACTGCCCTTCCTTGCGTCACGCCTGACTTTAAGAAATTCACAACAACAGTCAACAGGTATTTGATTGAAGCTTGGACGGAACTATTAGCATGGAGAAAAGAAAGTAGGATTTGATTGAAGCCTCAATGGAACAATTCGCACGGAGATAGTGGGGGAGAAGGAAGGGGGGGGTGGGGCGGACTGGCTTTGCCAACCCTGTCTACATTCACTAGCGACCTGGCACTAAACCTGGACCAATGCAGGCCAGCATCGTCGGCCTGTGGAGCTCGCCCGTGATTCTTGAGGCTGCGTCTGAATCGCTATCAACCTACTGGACGCAGCTGCATAATCGTTGTGCGCACAGCCCTTTGGCCTTTGCAGCAATAGAAGAGCAGCGGCAGTTGCAGCAGCTGCCTGTTAGATGGGCAAGTGGGCTGGTCCTAGGTCCTACTACTAGTGCCGCGGCAGGAGTGGCGCCAGTAGCGGCACCAGTGGCGGCGGCAAAGGCAATTGCTCTAATACTGACGGCTGCTCTCGACTGCTCGGAGGTGTCAGGCAGACTCAGGCAGCAAGGCATCGCGGATCTGTCACTTGGCCTGGGCCGCTGCTTGATGGCCTGAGGGCTCCACACTGTCCCCAGCATGCCATAATCGCTTTTGCACGTATAGCACCGACTCGTCGCCCTCAGAGAGGCTGTCGCGCGGCACCGCTGCTGCCGGTGCCCAGGCTGCCCACCGCATTGCATCCAGCCGTCGCTCAACCTCGGAGATTGCCCTGAAGGTAAGCCAGTTGGGCTTAGGGATTTCGATCATAGACTTCTCTAAGTTGAAACTTCGATTGTTATTAAGCATTGATAATGGGCAGCACAAGGACTTCACAGTGCAGGCCTGCTTACCCACAGCAATTAGAGTTCAGGCGGCCCTCAAGCTGAGCCGAAGAGCGGGTAAGCAGCAGGGAGCATACCTAGGGGTATCTCGGAAGATGGCGACTCCAGCGGGGCGCAGGATGCGGTCCATCTCAAGGAGGAGGTCGTCAAGGCCGCAACCGCGCGAGACGACGTCCGACGCGACGTGCCATGCATGCAGCAGATCATATGTGCGCGGGTATGTCGAGAAGGCCTCGCACCTATAATTAACACCAAAGGACGTGCAGCACCGCAGCACGGAGTTGTCAGCTCGCAGCTCTTCCAGGCCTATGATGACATCTCAGGAGCTTACCTAAGCTGCACTATGAGTTTTCTTAACCACAGTGTGAATGAAGGAACATGCTGCTGTATGAATGGAAGATAAGGAGAAGGACAGGAGGTAGTTGTCACCAGTCGTGGAACATGCCAAGAAGACCACGATCATAGACGACAGCGAGGCCGGCAGTGTCAGACGGCGGCGCAACATTCATGACCCACAGCGGGCGGCCCGCAGCGGCAAGCGCTGCGGCAAAGCCTCCTAGGCCTGCACGCATGTCCATGACATTGCGCACTGCGTCGCGCGCCGCGCGCGCATCCACTGCCGCCATGTACGCGTCGGTGCGCGCCTTCCATGCCGCCTGTAGCAGGCACACATAGCAGTGCAGCGGCCGCATGAGTGCCCAGCGACTCGCTGCAGCGGTAGCCGCCATCACTGACTTTGATGTGACAGGCAATAGGGTGGATCCTGTCGGTCTCGTGGAAAATATCTTAAACAGAAGAGAATCAGGAAGCAGAAATCAGCACAGCACAATGAACAAGACTCGGACTTGACTACAGTACGCTCCCAAGGGGTGAAGTTCATTCACTAGGTTGTTACGTAGCCTCACGAGGGATCTCATGGTGAGGATTGAAGTAAGAGCATTGACCCACAAAGGGTTCCACATCTCATGTCGGGCAAGCAACAGTGACGAGTCTCAAGAGTGGCAGAGCTCACAGTGTCATCACGGTAGTCCTTGCGGGAGAGGCCGAGGTCGGCGAGGCGCGGCGGTGCTGCAGACAGCCGCATTGGCCACCGGGCGAGCGCCACCTTCTCTGATACAGCACAGCAGCATTGCCTAGCGCCATACGCTGAGCTTCCGAAGTGACGCCGTGACAGGGGCGAGGACGATGGCCGGGGTGGCCTCAAGCATGCAGCGATTCGGCAAGGGGGAAAGGAGATTGGAGGCTCACTCGCAGGGATGGGCGTGATGCAGGCCTTCATAGGCACCTGCCATGCCGCGTCGGCATCGTCGGCAGCTGGGCACAGCGGCGGCAGCGCGCCAGCGCCGCGGCGCGCCGCATGGCAGTCGCCGCTGCGTGGCTTCCGGAAGATGACCGTCTGGCCACCGCGTGCTGCCACCGTCCAGCACATGCGGCTGGCCGATGGAAAGCAAGAAAGACGAGTGGAGGAGGATGAAAGGAAGGTGAGAAGATAGGGATTAGCTTGGGTGTATAAGCTGCGGCACAGTACAGAAGGAGGGAGGGAGGACTTGATTGGGGGGAGGTAAGGGAGGAGGCAGGTAGGAGGAGGGGGGTGAGGAGGGGGGGCCAAGAGGAAGTGACATGAGCAGCAGAACGAGTGGGGGTTGTGGAGCGTCGGCGCACCTTGCAAGGTCGCTGACCTCCGCCCATATGGCCTTCTCGGCCTCGTCGTCGCTGTACGCCGGCGGCGCCGACCATGCAAAGTAGCCGCCAGGCCGCAGCACTCGGTCGACCTCCAGCAGCAGGATCCCGTCTGAGAGCGGCGGTGGTGGCGACCATGGAGATGGTAGCGGCAGCGGCAGCGGCACCAACACATGTGAGCTTGCAGCCTCTCTCTTGAACAGGCATAGCTGGCAAAGCAGGAGCTTATGTCCTCAAGGACAAGCCCATGGTGGAAGGTGGAGAGGAGGAAGGCCAGGGGCTGTTAGGAGGGGAACCGGTCGAGGAAGTGGCTGACCTCGCTGCGCCCAGTCGATGCGACAGCGCGAGCAGTGCGCGAGCTCGAAGGAGCGGGACGGGTAGAGCAGGCGGCGCGTGCCGAGCACGCCCAGCGTGGCAGGTATGCCGCGCTCGAGCGCAAATTGAATCTGGTTCTCGTGCCCGTCATTGGGCGCCAGCGACATGGCGAGGATGTCGTGCGGCAGCAGGAAGGCGCCGAACGATGCGACGCCACACCCGATGTCCAGCACCTGGCGCAGGCGCCCGCCCAGCGCCAGGCTGCCCTTGCGGTCGCCCAGCAACTGCGCAACCCCCGGTACCAGATTAAGGAGGGGGGAGGATGGAGAGAGCGAGCCGTGTTGCCGTCAGCTCAGAGATTTAGAGTTTACTTGGAAGTAAGAGGGAGGAGAGAGAAGGAGATAGAGATGTACACGAACGGCCTGCTTCTCTTTGTGGTCGAGGAGGGGGGGTGACAAAGTGGAAAGTACCAGCAGGCAGCGGCAGCGGCCGCTGCACGAGGCAGGAGGGGTGCTCGCTCACCCGGCCAAGATGCGAGATGTACTTGTCGGCGCCGTCGTGGAAGTGGGTGCCGCCCCCAGGGAAGGAGATGCGGTCGCCCTCGACGACCATCCACCGCTGGTCCGACTTCTCGAACGCCAGGTGCACGTGCGGCACGTTCGCCTTCCACACGTGATCGCGACTCGCGGGCCAACGGATCGGCAGCTGCAAGGAGGAGGGAGGAGGACGGAGGGGCACTGTCAGGCTGCTGAGCTTCACTCTTTGCGAGTCACGAACGAGGACGGTGAGGAGAAAGGACGAGCGGTGAATGCCGTGACAGGCCAGCGAGGCTGCAGGGCAAGACTGTGGGGCCAGCAGCGGTGGCGGTGCAGTGGCCAGACCTTGTAGTTCTTGGGCGGCGGGATGAGGCACTTGAGGCGTCGATCGGGCGGCGGGCAGTGGCGCTCGTAGTGCTCGCCCAGGCGCACGTTGATCTTGAGCTTCAGCTCCTGCTGCAGGCTGCGGTCGTTGCACGGCGTGATCTCCTCGTACTGCGACTCGCACACCTTGCGTTCCCGGGCGGAAGAGAGAGAGGGGGGGCAAGGAGGGAAGGACATCGTCAACAAACCCATGCCGCCTCCATTCCTTCCTGTTACAACTGGAAGGAGCTCAAGAGGAGGGAGGAGAAGAGGGGGAGAGCAGCATACCGGAAACGCTTTCGCCAGCGGGAGGCTCGAGCTCCTCCTCCTCCAGCTGCGCTTCCTCCTCTTGGCCAGCGCAGGCCGCCTGCCCTCCCCTCCGGAAGTGGCAGCGGCAGCATCTCTGCCAAGATGCCGGGCATGGGCCACAGGCGCTGGCTTGCGCTCCACCTCAGCTGCAGGATCGGCGTCTGCCTCGGCATTGGCGTCAGCCACTGCAGCGGGAATGGCACCCGAGGCGCCGACGCTGTCGTCCTGCTGGCTCTCAGCTTCAACCGCCTCAGCTCCGTCGCGGTCCTCCTGCCGCGGCGAGGCAGCTTCTCCTGCCACATCCGCAGCAGCACTCCTGCCCTCTCTGTTGGGGCTCTCGCCGACATCCTCAAGCGCAGCGGGAGGCGGCGTGCTGCTGCCATCGTTGCCGCCGCCCTCCTCATTGCCCTCCTCCAGAGCGCCGTCCTTGGCGGCATCCTCCTCGCGCAGCGCGGACTCGGGGTCGGCGTCGACGCCGCCAGCCTCCCCTTCGCCGCCGCCGTCGCCGTCGGCGGCGTCGTCGCTGGAGCCCCCGTCCTGGTCCGCCGCTGCCGCTGAAGGAATCTCCTGGCCGCCGTCTTCGGCGTCTGGCGGAGACGGCCAAAGCCACGAGCCGAGTCAGGCCCTGCCTCTCTTGCGGTGGAGGAGGGAAGGTGGAGAATGGAGGAGGAAAGGTGGAGAGCGGCAGGCACCTCGAAGGAAGGAGGCCTGCTCCTGGCGGTGCGCAGACTTGAGGAAGGAGAGGAGCGGGGAGGCCTCGAGCTGCCGCGCTGCCGAGCCGCTGCGGCCGCCGCCTGCGTGTGCCCATGTGGACTTGGTCAGCCCGCAGCCAACCGCCGCCACGGCAGTGGCGACTGCCGCCACAGCAATGGCGCTCGGCTCCTACTGCAGCTGCGAGGTCTCGCGACCTCAGTGCCGCCGCCATTTTTCGCCCACGTAGCGGCCGGCCAGGCCCGCCGGCAGTCGTGGACATGACAGGGCTGGAGAAGCGCGCTGCAGGCGCCGCTGACGCTGCGCGGTGCTCACCGGCAGCGCCTCCGGCGGCAACCTCCCAGGCGCCGCGCGTCTCCGGCGGCGGGGGCTTGGCGCGGAGCTTGCCGGAGAAGACGGTCCCGTAGAACACCGACAGCGCCGACAGCATCAGCACGGCGGAGCAGACCATGAGGAAGATGCGCCTGCTGCAGCGGGAGGAGGCGACGAGAGAGAGTCAGGCAGCGAGCCCGGCGGCGGCAGCGGCGGCGGCGGCGGCGGCGGCGGCGGCGGCCG